>JAVTVY010015740.1:0-61425 GCA_036873755.1 Hanleya hanleyi | reverse complement strand
GTGCGGTGTATTTTCTGTGGACTGTATAGGCTGTACAGTCTGAATGAAGACAGCCTAGCAGAATTAGTTAAAGCTAGGTGGTTTAACGTTTATCAATGAAGAAAATCATCGATCAACCGCCATAGAATATAATGTGAAACAAGAAAACCGCAATAGTACATTCATCAGATTGCCAATGCCCAAAATGTGTTGTCTCATATATCTAGATAACAACGTGATGTAGAGACGCTATTTATTCGTCTTTGTACCGGTTATGCTCAGGAGAATGACATAGAATCATTATTATCTTGTGCAGATAAGGTGTTGGTCTTGAGTTGAATTACCGTAAACTACATAAATGCTACCTTTCTACTATAGTACTATATATAAAAAATTGTTGTATTGTTGGGAAAATAATGTGATTCAAAAAGTTGTTTTGATCCTGTACAAGGGCACTGAAAACCATTAAAGATATGTAAATGTATTTTCACACGTAAAGCTTGAAATCTACTGAACCTATATTATTCAATCTGTTTCCTTTAATTATTTATTTTGGAATGAAGGCGCAAGGGGAGAAGGTTACCAACAAGTTCTGAGCTGACCTGCTTTTGATGAAAATTTCTGGTGATTTTTGATGAAAATCACTGGCGATTACTGGGCGGTGCCCATCTTAATATAGGCAGGATTTCAACTGGGGGTGGGGATTTCCAAGAGTTCAGTTCGCGTTCGAGTCCTAATGCCTACTGTACTTCGTAGGTCCTGTGACGTTAGTCACACTGCTCATGTGTACTGCCTGTTCACAATTACATTCAAACAGAAGAAAACTGAAACATCTACATACAAATGAATATATTCATTTTGGCTGCTCATTTCAAATATTCATTTTAAAACTCTACTTATCTCCAAATTGGTCAAAACTCACAAGAAATATTTTCTACATCTTCTTGATAAATTTTGTTAAAGATTTACTTGGAGGAGAGTAAACCAAATTAGAGAATTGGTTTTCAATGCTTAAGAGCAGCCAAAAACATCAATATATTGATTTTCGTGTAGTTGCATTCAACTGTTTTCTGCTTAAATTTAGTATAAAACTAATAAATTTTGAGAAAACTCCATGCGAGAAAAGGGCAAGAAAATATTTTTTACTGTGTAGAATCCTATCCTATATAATTGGATTATAGGATGACAATTCTCACTCAATAATCAAAGGATTAAACATCCTCACTGAACTGCACAGATATTTTGAAAGCATTTCATTATTTTGGAAGGGAAGTCCAGGTTTTAAAAGCAAATTCCTGCAAATAATCTATATATATAAGTAGCTCAGATTTTGAAAAACTGTCTAACTAGGCTTCCTCAAAAAGACATTGGTAAAATATAATATATCATTCAAGTTTTTCCTTCAATGATATGAATGGGGCAAATCTAATTGTAATTGAATCATTAGAGAACTCAAACCCACCACACACACCAACAATTTGTCTTTGACAGAAGAGTACAGATTTTGAATAGAAGCAGAGATTATCTTTGTGTGGTACACGGGTCACGTGGGTTTCCTGTGCAACCGTGATTGGCTCTTTCTCGGTCTTATGAATAAACAGTAGGTCTTCGCGGGAAAGCTATAGACAAAGGCAGTTAGCGGACTGCCTGGGGCAAAATAACATTCCTAAATGCCGGCACTAACTCAGTTACGCAGTTGTAACTTTTTACAAGTATCTCTAATTTTGAAAAACTGTCCAACTAGGCTTCCTCAAAAAGGCATCGGTAAAATATAATATCATTCAAGTTTTTCCTTCAATGATATGAATGGGGCAAATCTAAATGTAATTGGACCATTAGAGACCTCAAACCTACCACACACACCAACAATTTGTCTTTGACAGAAGAGTACAGATTTTCAAGAGATGGCGGTCACAGTCTTACCCCATATTCATTGAGGGGTGGGTGGCATGTTTTCAACAATTTGAGCCATTTTGTAAAAGAGAATCTGGATGTAAATAATGACATCCTCAAACCCAGACTTACAGGACGTTGACCCAGGGAATTTTTCTCCCTGTAAACGTAGGTGAAATAATGCACCAATATGTGAGTGCCTTGTAAACTGTCAATCCAGGATCAGTAAACTGTACTTACTTCCATAATAACAAACAGATGTATCATTGGGTAAATCAGTACACGGTAGAACCAGGGCACATTCTTGGCTCACCACTGGAAATAAAAGAATAAACATACATACATACAAACACACTCCATCATATAATCAAATTATAGTAAATGTCCTATTAATAAGGATATCAAGACGTCAACCTTCAAAAATAGCCACTTTTGGGTTCTTCTTCATGTGAATTCTAGAAAATGGATGATTTCAAATTATTTCCATCAGGTTTGACCAGAAATCCAATAGATGTTTCTATATAGCGATTGTATTCAGTATCATATATCAATCTCCCATTGCTTGTCTGATCTTTCCTTCTATTCTTTTAGTGTATGTGTCATCGTTGAAATCTGGGAGGTGTGATTTAAAGGGGTTGGTTGGTTGTTTGAAGTTTAACGTCGCACCTAACCATGATTTAAAGGGGTGAGTGAATATGATTTATCATCACTTTCAACAGTATTTCAGTCATATTACAATTGGTTCCTACTACTTTTCACACCCGGAAACCACACGGGTAGGGTCCTATTCCTTTTAACACCCGGGAACCCCACAGGTGCCCCAGTTAGTCGCCTCTTACGACAAGACAAGCTCTCTTGTGGGGCTGAGGCCTATTCTTACCATGATCTGGAGTGTGCACAATGACACCCCAGGTCAATGCGCGGGAGCCCCACGAGGTGTGATTTGAAATACCCGATCAATTGAGCAGCTACAACACAAGTCGTTTTTTTAATAAATTGAATAGGGTTTCAGATACATGTAAATGTTGATACGGTAATTCCCCTAATAATTCAATCACAGGAAGTTCACTTTTCATCTCTGTTATTCAAACACAGAGAAAAATTAAACATTCCCATTCTTCATTCAAACTGAAGAAAAGTCATATAATGACAAAATGTGACACCTTGTAGATGGTGCCATCAAGAATGTTTTCAGATATAAGCCATTTTTGTTGCACTTCTGGTGATCGAATTATTAGGGGAATTACCGTAATCTGCACTAGAGTCTCCCTAAAAAAGAACAATAAAATACAAGATCCTTAGCAATACAAATTTGGATATTTTATCAGGTTTTATATTTTCTGAAAGCTGTTCATTTGGAAAATTACAATTTTGTGATCATTTTGATCACTTCTTGTGATTACCATAAACATGATAAAGGAGAAAATAAGCAAAACTTTTTAGGTAGTTTCTTTAAACCAAGTCAAATGACTTTCAGTATAACAACTAAGTCTGAATAAAGTTCAGTTGATCAGCATGTGTTGGTCACCTGCAGTTTTTGCTGGGTTAATCCAGTTTTAGACGTGCAATCTATAGACGCCTTGCCTCACAGCTCCATATAAAAGCCTAACTTCAAGTATAAAGAAATATTTTTTTCATAATTCTTTTCACTAAAGAAGAAAAAAAGACCACTCTTGTAATTGTCAAGAGTGATTTAAAGAACCTATTCTATACCACTTGTGTCTATAACAACTTGCTAACTGTGCAGTTATTGAGTGTTTTAGCACGGTTGTGTGAAATGTACATGTTTCAAGTACAGGTGTTCATCAGGAGATTCTATTTCACAAGGCGAGAGAGGAAGGGGGGGCTGTCGACTTCAAACAATCGAATGAACACACAAATAAATTAAAAGATGGAATTTCTTTCTCAAATTTAACTGCTGCTTTCATCGGGAAATTGATTAATGAAGCGACACAAATAGACCAGCACCTAAATTCACATATTTCCACAGAGCCTGGCTCAGCTGACGGAATAACTCTACATTTGAGAAGTCACATAAACTTGTCCACGGACATTGGCATGATGCCAACCGAGATGGAAGCTTAAGCATCGTACCAATATCAGTGGATGAGTGTTTTCAAGAAAGGGGAGAAAGTTTGTCAAAGTTTAAAATATGTTTTCAACCTTTCGTTATAATTTTTGTTGATAATCAATTCGGGTAGTGCAATAGAATAGAAATAATAGAATAGAATAATGCTTTGCCCCTGCCCTATAATATAAACTTTCCCACACTAACCACACTGAATATTATTTCTTACAGATATAATCAGCCTCAAATCTAGACTGAAATCGATGTCTCTTAAACTCAGCGAAAGTGACATATGTTACAACAGATACGAAATGTAACACATTCCACGGCCGTGTCAACCAGCGTATACATGTGTGGAGCATTTGACCAATGTATGCTATTCGACATTACTGAACCTTAGGCACGAGCCATGACGCTATGCCATGGCTGCGGTTGTTCAGCATTCAGATTCATGAGCGTCGCTATATCACTCAAACGTCATGCAGTGACGTCATTTTCCTCCCCGCGTACAACACATACATGTAAACAAAGGCGAAACAGAAAACCCGTCAAAGCAGGCAGGGTTTCAAATTTCGCTGACAAGATATTCTTGTATATGGCGATCCTACTATCAGTAAATATAAAATATATGATGCACAAGCAATCTTCCCTGCTGGAAAATGCAGTGGGGAGACTTTACAAAATCCATCCATTTTGAGGCTGATTACATCTTTAAATAAGCCATCAATAAAGTATTGTGTTACTACTAACATCATTAACAATATTTATAGGACAAAGCTAAAGCAATCCACACGGACTGTGTACACTTAGATACCTTCACACAACTGTCGACAGGGAAGCACAGGCTGTCCTGTATTAGGATCACACTTGTTGAAGACGAACCCACAAAACATGGCCAGGGCACTGGATGAACAGTTCTTTTCGACATAAAACTTGAAATATCGGTTGAACCGAATCACAGCCTCACTTTGATTATGTTGGGGTATTGTGGTGTAGTTATACAAATCCCGACACACTGGGAAGTCCAACTCAGCACATTGTTCTGAAATGATATGAAGGTCGAGTTTGTGAATTGAGCTAAATTGAAGATCCCGTCAAAGCAGAGCAGTTGACATTATGCGTGAGAATTGTCTTGTATAATGACGAGTGACACAAAGGATGAAGAACGACCCGACACAAACCAAAAAAATAAATCCACACAGAATATAAACATTTGTATATCTTTGAGGCTATGAACACCTTAAAAAAATAAGGCTCTGGAAAATAATGGTATAAAGTTGACATGACATCATGTTATATTCCAGCTTGGGAACAGCTGGTATCATAATAATTCAGATCATTTTTTTTTTAACAGTTCACCTCAAACTGACTCACAGATAATAATAATAATAAGCTTTATATTTCAAGAGGGTGGTACCATACTCAGTCAGCTGCAGACTGATCTTCCCTGAGGCCCTCACACACACACACAAACACATGTACAAAATCAGCATCAATAGACAAGGATATTGACAGACATATATTCAGTAAAATAAAATAGTACTATTTTTCATATATCGAGTTCTAAATCTCCGCACTGAGGAAGCACTACGGCATTCTGGTTTTAGTGAATTCCACAAAACTGAACCAGAGTATGACAGAGACTTTTTGAATAGTTCAGAATGTGGAAGGGATATTTCCAAATTGTTATTTGTGTGAGAACGGAGAATCCTATGGCTAGGGATATTGTTCGAGAAGAGTTCTTTCATATAATGTGGGTAGTAATCATTAAGAGATTTATACACAGACTCACAGTAACAGCCTTGTGGTATTTTACATACTCTTCAATATTTTGCCAACCCAAAGTTTTGAATAACTCAGCTATAGAAGTACTTTTGGTTTTGTTCAGAATAAGCCGAGCAGCAGTTTTTTGCAGTTTATTTACTCGATCCAGAAGATGTTTGGAACAATTTCCCCATATGGATATACAGAAGTTAATGTGAGGATCTGTATTTTCTGGCTCCTTGGGGCACAAAGAATAATATTTTAGCAAAGCTAAGTTAGGAAATGAGCAACTAGACCTCTGACTACCAAATTCAAAAAGTAGAGAAGTCCAAATTTTGAGTATTTTTCACTCAAATTGACTGTTTTTCAGTTTTGGGGCATCAGTCATTGAAATTAAGTTTATTACTATTTGCAGCCATAATAAATTCCATATTAAAAAATTTATAGGCTATTGAACCATTATCCAAACTTCCAGTATTTTAAGCACAAAACTGTTGATCTTTGATTACCAGTGGCAGAACAGGACTTTTATTAATCATTGACTCTCCATAATGACAAAACCTTAAAACTAAGCATCAAACATGTCCAAAGGTGAAACATGAACCATGAAATGTACTGGGAACCCCTCTGCCTCGGGAGCACACAGCAATTATAATGCTTCAAATCTGCATACATACCTCCCGAAGGTGTCATGGATGAACTGGTGGTAGTTATGGATGAATCTGTTGTCATGGATGAATTGGTGGCAGCCAAGGATGAATCTGTTGTCATGGACGAATTGGTGGCAGCCAAGGATGAATCTGTTGTCATAGATGAATCTGTGATGGAGGATGCAGCTGTTGATGATGGTGTCATGGGCATTGTAGAGGCAGATGCTGAAGTAGACATTACTGCTGAAAGTAAAATATTAGGGAGAGACTTGGGACACCCCTTATTTGGTAACCTTGTGGAAGCCAATGGAGACTGAGCTTACATGTGCTGTTTGGTTTTCATAACCCCTCCCATAGTTACCATTCTGGTGTTTTCTGGAATCATTGAAGTGAGTACATCTTTCTTTTTATTTTTTTTTTAATTTGAAAAGCTAGATTCTGATGGCCACACCCATTTGTTTATACGGTGCAATATTAGGTATATGATGCCGATATCTTGGCAAAGTATTGTCTTCTATATAGGTCACACATGACACTGACCGAATTGGTGAGGGCATGGACAGTTGAGCAAAAATTACCCAAAAAATTGAATTTCAAATTTTGAAAATTAGGCTCTACAGACACTGGTGATCACAATGGATCGTCAGAGAGCCTAATTTGTTTGGCACTTTAATCTACCTCCTGTGCCGGACAAACATGGTACAAACCATGATTCCAATAATATGCCCTTCCTATATTGAGCTCTGAAATATTCACAATTGTGTTGCTCTAGATGATAACTGACATTCACATTGCCTTGGATACTTCTGGCCTTGATGCCCGCTGCTAATTTCCAAGTAATTTCGTGCCAGCCAGGCCTTAGTGCCCTTAATTTCACCAAATTGGCCTTGCCCTCAAATTTCCCAAATACAAGGCCCAGGGCCATATCCAGACTTTATTTGGGGACACCCTTTCTTGCCTTTTTTGCCTTATTTTTGGGCGCATTTGTATGTATTTGGGTACATTTGTATGTAAAAAGCATTAAATTTGGTTGTAAAGTTTGGGCGCCCATACCCCTTAACAGGTATCAAAATGGCTCCTGATATGGCCCTGAGGCCTGTCTGTTGAATATTAATTACTCATAGATCGTTTTATCATTTCATCAATTCTGTTTCAATGCATTTGATCACCATATTTCAGAACAGAAATATGTACTGAGAATGAATTATTGAAGAATTGACCCTTGTACAGTTATGATTCTACCATCATACCCTGTGAGAGATGGATGCTAGACGTATTCAGTGGCAGACCAAAAAATCCGGCCGCAATCTGATCCAGGAGAACTGCTGCGACCAGTCTTGGTGACATGGTCATGTTCAGCGGCGTCTCTTCATCCTGGGGGGTGTACTCTCGAACCGAGGAGAAGACGAGATAAAATGAAGTGATAATGCTGCCTTTTCTGGAATGAGACAAAATATGAGAAATTTTACAAGAAGTCAGTTTCCAAGCTCGTACATTGAACAGGTGTAGTTTCACAATGGAAAAAAAGTATGGTATGCATTATCCAAAATACAGTATGACAGGGTGTGAAATAATTGGTCCTAAGACTCTTGAAATTTAGGAACCAGGTGACAGATTCAGGAGGCAAAAAAAAGGCATATATATAATATATATGCCTTTTTTTGCCTCCTGAATCTGTCAACCAGGTGACAGATTCAGGAGGCAAAAAAAGGCACATATATATAATATATGTGCCTTTTTTTGCCTCCTGAATCTGTCACCTGGTTCCTAAATTTCAAGAGTCTTAGGACCAATTATTTCACACCCTAATATATCAGCAAGATTTTCACAAATTTAGGCTTATTATAGAAGCAAACGAACATGAGTATCTTTGAATGATTAATGGATAGCCATTGCAGGGGTTGAAATGTTTCCTAAAAATTTGTTGTCTCGGGTGACATTTTTTTTTTTTTACTTGTCATTTGCTAGCTTCTATGTGTCTCAATTGTATAACGATAAAATATTTCTTATAAAATGCGTTTCATAAACAGTCACTCAACAGACAACCCCATTATCACAGTATTGCAAGTATATTACAATGCCAGGTTGGAAAATGAGCAACTAGATCTCTGACTACCAAATTCAAGAAGTAGAGAAGTCCAAATTTTGAGTATTTTCCAATCAAATTGACTGTTTTTCAGTTTTGGGGCATCAGTCATTGAAATTAAGATTTTTATTATTTGCAGCCAAATAAATTTCACATTAAAAAAATTTATAGGCTATTATCCAAACTTCCAGTGACAAAACTGGGGCATAATTTAAAGTATATTACAATGCCAGGTGCCCGGTAGTATCATTAGTATCTGTAATTATTGTACATGTTACCCTGCGAGTTGTAGGGTTGAAATGTTCCCTAAAAGATTGTTGTCTCAGGTGACAAGTGTTTTTTTTCTTTCTTTTTTCTTTTTGCACTTGTCAAGTAGACAAGCCATATTTCGACCCCTGCATTGGCCTGAAGACCAGAATTTCATTCACTAGATTGGTCAGTTATCTTACCGAAGACTCACAACTTTTGAATGATTGTAGTATCTCCACAAAACACTGGACATGAACGCATGGTCTATCTGAAATGGGAATTATAATTTATATACAATTGTGACAATACAAACCAATCAATCAAGAAATAATTTTTAAAATGTTTTCACAAAGTTGTGAAGGACTTCTCAACAACCAAGTTTCATTGACGAATTGTAACAATACCATTCTCTATAACGGTGAAATGACTGTGTACTCTGTACTAGTCCTCAATGCACAATATTCCGACCATCCATTTAAAATAACCGCAAATGAATTGACAGCATTTGAGTGCGAATTGCCACCTTGGTTGGATCTTGGTATATTCCAAGGAAAGTCAAATTTATGCTTGGAAAATACTGGAGGACAATCTCTTTGAAGTTCTAGGAGGAAACAACATGGGGAATCTCTTAACCCTATCTTGCCTGGGTTTTTTGGGACATGTCCAGGCATGGGGGGATTTTGGCCCCCCCACCCCCCTCGCCTCATTTTTTTTCTTACCCCTTGAGCTAGGGCACTGAAACTTACCACACTATACCATTGGGTCAAGCTCTACCAAGAAATGTAAAAAAAATTCCAAGATGGCTGCTTTGATGACGTCACAGTGACGTGATTTACAAGAACGACAGTTTTTGGTCGATTTTCCGAATTATTTGTTTATGAAATTTCTCCACAAAAACTGCAGAATAAAATAGTAAATGTTAATATGTGAAATGAAATAATTTTTGCCCACTTTTCATCATGGAAAAGCAGAAATTTGGAAGAAATATGACGAAAATATCACTTTTCTAGTACCTCACGTGTTCATCATCTTGAATTTACCCATGATCCTCTGCTCAGAGGGTTATGCAAATAGGCTCAGAATGACCCTAATATGATAAACTATAAAGTCAGGGAGTTTCAGCTCTCTATTTTCTGTCGTTCCGGAGATAGCACAGAAAAAGGGAGGGGGGTATTTTGCCCCCCCCCCCCGCTTTCCAGGCCAGGTAGGGTTAAAACAAAAGTAAGGATTACGATTCAAAATAATTAGAAGTGACAAAATATACAACACAATGCCTTATGCTTAAATCTTAAATCACTCAAATATGGGCATATTCGAGGAGGGCAAGACGTCAGGAATGCTGTAGCCTATGAATAATTAGGTTTTAATCCTGGCAAATTCATCTTCTGCCATGGCTTGGCTTTGTCAGATGAATCATGACTGGGGATGATGAAAAATACGAACCTGCTGTTGTATATCTTTTTGTTTTCCTATGTACTCTGGTGACCCGGAGTCGTCCATTGCAGGGAGCCAGTCTTCTAACAATGTGAACTCGCCTACATATTGCACAGATTCTGCAGAAATAATGAAATACTAGAGTTGAATGGCATACTTTCCATTTTATTTTTTCAGCCACTTGCATATATAGATTCAGGGCTTGTTTTTCCAAGGGAATCCGATTCCCTTTAGCACTCCCGCGAAATAATTTGCGGGAATCCAGTAGATTCCCCTAAAATTTTAGCAATCTGTATAGAAATGATAGCATTGGATTCCCGTGGATTCCCGTAGAGCTGGGATGCGAGAATCTATTCGGATTCCCGTGAATTGTGACGAAAAACAAGGCCGGAGATTACGCTACAATATAAATTCATCACATGATGAAAGCAAATAATGAACCGAATTCATCACTTTTAAGCATATAGATCTATAAAGACTAGAACTCCTGAACTTCGAAAGGTCATGGTAATATATGCATTTGACATCAATTGTTAATGGCTAGTGGTATAATTATGTGCCAAGATTCAGTGGTAAACGCCCACTGCTGTGATCTAGACAAGTGTTACAGCTTCCATTCTCTAGCAAGATGGCCTGGGATCAATCACAGATTGATTTAACGGTATTCACCAAGAAACAACCTAAATGACACGCTGCCATGAACCAGAGAAAGCAGCCAGGCATTTGAAAAGTTTGAAGCTTTGGCAAATTACAGCGCTCGTTGGGATAAATTTCTAGAACATGTATCAAAGTCAGGAAACAGTTCCATAAATATTGCTCGTTTGATTGCTGTGTTTTTCTTTTACTACCAAACTGAGGTATACAATTTTCTCTTGGCAAGTTAAAATAAAAACGAGCAAAAAAATTCCCATTCTCCGGGTGCCATTCTCATCATATGCAGGAGAAAATGAAATGAAAAATTAACTTGAACATATAAATTTCTACCCGAGTCTAGATCCTATGATTTGAGTAATTTGAAATTATTGTCTGTCTAGGATTTGAAGGGAACGGGTTTGTCGGCAAAATAAACGGAACCATCTTTTCCCAGAGCAGTGAAATGCCGCACAGTAGCACATTTGTACATTTTTATGTGAAAATTTCAAGGAAAAACCTTTTCCGAATCAAAGAAAATCTATCTTGCATGTTATTTTCAAAGCACAATGACATTGTACTTCCAATGTTGTAATGTTAAATGGAACTGTGGAACTGACGTCAAAATTATTCAGTATGCAAAACTGTACGGGAGAAATTCGTTTTTGGTTAATTTGGTCCACAATTTCATCGTCATGAAATTTCAGTCTAATGTTCAGATGATGTGTGCTATTTCACTGCTCTGAGGAAAATTTTGTCAGAAACTCGTCCCCTCAAAATTTGAGACAGACGCCGCACCGCACTTGTTGTTGTTACAATAGATCTAATTTGAACATTCAATTTGTCAAAAAATACAAATTTTTAGAAGGGTTATCTTCAATTTACTTGTCAATTTGATAATTAGTTTGCTTCTCTGACTTTTGATACAATAGAGAATAATACATGTACGACACTATCAGTAAATTTGGGGATTTTCAACTGTCGAAATGTGTCAGCCACTGACTTGAGAAAAAATAGAACGAGGCTTGCTCCCGCACAACATGGCTTCGACAAACACCATTTCAAGCCATAAACTCAGTACATGTTTTCTGTTGTTGATAGGGGATATGGTTAAAATTGCCCTGGGAACGATGATCAGACTGATTAAGCGTAAACGATTTGCAATTCCCTGAATTTGCAATTTCTGATCTGCATGTCGATACATTTTAATTTTTCATTCTGTTCACCATGCCTGAATCGCTTTACTATTTTTTCGTGAAATGTCGTTTATTGGTTCATTCTGAACTCCATGCACCTCCGATTTGTGAAATTTTTCTGTTTCTGGTTGGTCCGACGAGTCGAACCAACCGACACTTCCGTGTGCATCACGTGAAATAGCATATATAGTCCATTGCATAGATTGCAAGCAGTTCCGAATGTATTGAAGCTGTCCACCAAAAATATACAAAATCTTGGAGGCAATTGACTAAAATTTTGGCTTGAAATGTACACTTCTGTTCATCTGACATTGCCGAAAATAAAAACTGTCGATAGATTTTTACCTCATCTTTGTTCAAGCGTTCAATTTCAACACTGAATTCTGTGTCATTCTCTCGGAAATAGATGAACATGGCGCATGAATAGGTAAAATCTCTGGATTTGCCACCGCAATTGGAAATTCAATGAGGAAGAAAGAAAGAGGTTGTTATTCAGTTATTCTAATGATGCCAGAATTCACAACCTAAAACAAATTCCATGACCAGAGACAAAATTCCAGGACTTTCCTGCTCTAGAAAATCAATATACAACTTCAGTGACTTTCCAGGATTTTTCATAAGAAACCCTGTTGTAATACAGGTCATTTCGTCCCCAAACCAAATCGTCCCCAACCATGCCAAAAAACTCGCCCCCAACTGGAGTCAATTGGTCCTCAACTTTGAGTCAATTCGTCCCCAACCTTGAGTCAACTCTTCCCCAAACAAAAATCAAATTTTATCTGCGAATCTGATAAAATATTTATATTTTCAGAAAAACACACAAAGATAAAATTATATTGAAGACAAGTTTTATTTGAATATAACTCTGATTAAAATATATAGATATATAGCACTTTTCAACAGCATATATATATATGTAAATAGCTAGCCCCTATTTGACATATAGCTGAAATATTGCTGAAGTTAACGCTACGTTAAACCTTAATTCTCTCTCTCTCCCCATTTGACATGTTTGCAATAATTATTTCATGCAGTTCACATATTAAAGAAGTCTTTCATTTCAAAAATATTACATGTAATCCTTATAACATACATCTCCAAAATGAATTTACGCAATTTATGAATGGAATACCCTCCCTCATTCTATTAGAACTTGTCAAACAATGGCCTCACACATGGTATTATGTAGGTTCTAGAAAAGAAAATATCCTCCTATGCGGACTTAGAAATGGATGTTGCAACTTGAAAGGGAACTTATTTAATTTTTTCATTGTCCATTGCTTACAACCCAAAGAGCTGATCTCATAATCTTTCCACCATCTTTGATCTAAATCTACCAACAGCCAGAACACTTTTATTTGGCGACATCGATAAAGATGAAGCATCTAACATATCAATTCAAAAATATCTTGGGAATTATATTATAAACACACTATATCTCACATCGTGAGATCCTGAGCTTATCTACTATTACAATTATGGGGACCATTCAAACTAACACATAAATGGAACTCAGTAATTTAATATATATATTATTATTTATGCAGTATCATTGTTTATTTTTCAAAAGCCTACTGGCATCCTCTCATATTTAAAAAAAAATATATTCAAACTAAAAATATTTAAGTCAGCCTGGAAGAAAATGTCAGTAGTCAGTGGGAATGTTTACAATTCACTGGCTCAATGAAGTGTCAATGGCTACTCAGTAAAACAATGGATTGGCACTCACAGCCAATCACATTAATCCGTTATGTTGCCCATTGGAGCATGTCCTTTGTTGGTGTTGATGAGTGGGTGGATAATAAGATTAAGTCACCCTTTTGCAGGACATGTTCAGACATTGCAGAAATATAACAGAAAGAGATTCATTTAAAAAAAAAGCAAAAATAAATTACAAGTAATAAAAAGTATTCAATGCTCTCTCTTTGTTATTATATAGGGCTTAATTGTAAAGTACTTGAATGAACTACGAAATGTCCTGTGAAATTTAGAAAACATCATTGAGTCTATATAAAACTTTGATTTTTGTTTGGGGACGAGTTGACAAGAGGTTGGACAAGCATAAGAGGACAAACAGCATTTTGGGAATATAGCACCATGTGATTTTTTCTTGTAGCACCAGTGGAAAATACCCATCGAGTTACAGATAAACAACAACAACAACAGCTGGGGACGAATTGACTCAAAGGTGGGGACGAATTGACTCAAGTAGGGGACGAGTTGGTTGGGGAGGTCGATACTTCATGTATAGGAACTATTGTCTCGGTCTCTGTGTCGTTGAAAAGGCACATGTCTAGACACATTGTTGGGGACGAGTTGGTTTGGGGGCGTAATGACCTGCACCCCTTCCAACGGGTTGGAATCGCAGGTTTCCGGCTTCGTGGGATTGTTGTTGTTGTAAATTTTTGACAGTGGCAGTCGGTGACATAATTTAATCCTTACATGTTCGACTTTATCGGCGATAGCTCATGAGCTACCAATTTCCCATCATCAGTCCTCATATTTATACGACAGGAATTGGCAAATGAAGGGGTCAAATTACTTGTCACAACAAATTATCACCAAAGACATGAAAATATCACAGCTCTCAGCTTGCAGGTTTACCGCCAAAATCATATTCGATGACGTCATCATTCTATGCGTTTTGAGTAAGGTCCATTCTACACGTGTAGGGGGGATGAAAGTAAAAGTATACAGGGCTCAACTGACAGTTTTCAGAATGGCACTGAGCACTGGTAACATTCTTGTCCTGCCAGATTCGCATCTGATATCATTTACGGTATCACGAAAGCTGAACCCTAATCTCAATAGTAGGCCTACCCCAGTATCAGTTAGATACTCGCTCAAAAGAGGGCGCCAACTGATGTGACAATTAAACGATTCATTCATTAATCATCTATTCAGTATTGAACAACCGAACAGGCAACATGGCAGCTTCCCACACTAGAAAAACTGCGATCCACCATGAAGCCAAAAAAATGATGGAAGCTAGCCATCACCAAGCCATGTAACTTTTTCGAGACCGTATTGATCCACATATTAGGGCGGCTCATTCTGATGTCTTTGTCATATATGGCTCACCAACTTTTGTTAGCAGCTCAATAATGGCTAACTTTCAGGTTACTTTGCTTCCTTGATCCATACAAGTGGATCATTAATCCACAACGAGCCAACATGAAGTGATGCCCCAATGGATCACAGAGATGCATACTAATCTCCCCTGGTTGGAAATTGGATCACCAGTGGCTGAATTTTGCAAAAGAGTAACATTAAATCTTTATTTCTGGATCATCGATCCAAAAATCTTTATTACTGGATCATCGATCCAATAATGATGAATCAATGATCCAACAATGACAGAACACTGCATGCTGACCCACAGAAGTCAGTGAGTGTCCCAGATTTGTCTCACCACTGGATCAAAAGATCAGTGAAGTTTGACGATAGAATCAAGCGTTCTGTGCGCCTTTATGTGGATGCACACATCCGTTTCTCATGAAGGTGCATGCATGTCCATTGTCTAATGCTCTTGAGAATTTAATCAGAATATAAATTATCAGTGATTATCATTTCAGTTGAAAAAATGTTCAACACTTCAGAAAATATTTTCCCAAGATACTGCTTTTAAGGGTATTTTGAATGGTTATTTTATTTAGATAGAAAGTCAAAATTCCCCCAGTGATGCTAATCAGTTATTACATGGATCAATGAACCATTGAGCGAGGACATAAAGTGGTCTTGCTTTATCATCATAATGTATTCCCCCAGTCTATGTTTATTGGTGCCGTGTTTCATGGAAGAGAAAGGGGAGTGGGTGGCATTTTTGTTTAAATCCCGCTATGGAGGGAGATGTACACAGAATTTCTTGGTACCATACATTTACCGGCATCCAGGTATCATTATGATTGTTTGTAATTATTAGGATATGAGAAAACACAATTTTAATACAATATTGGCTGCCATGGCTGCAGCATTGCAGGGGACATCCACTTTCAGCGTTCAATGCAGAGCACACTGCTTTACTTCCCAAACCAAAGATATCCTTAAACACAGATAAATTTCACGATCAGTTTTCAAATTTCAAGTAAATTGATTGAAAACAGAACTGTTAATATTATGTATCTTATGGGAAAACATAATGCTGGTTATATTATCACGTCGAATTATAACATACCTACATGAAACGAAGTAGCTTTACTGATCAAACTGAATTGTACATGTGGTTTATTGTTATCAGTATTATTATTCTTGTTTGTGGGAAATGTATACTTATAAATATTTTTTCTGGATGCATTGCAATTTCAGTCGAATGCCAATGCATTACGACATAAGATTAAATTTCCTATGGTTCATTAACGTGTATATGGACAGTAAGTTAATTATATTCTCAGACATACAGTTTCATGAAAATTCAATGTTTTGTTATGTCCTTATTAAACAATTTACTTTGCTGAAACTAAATTCGCAGTTTGCTTCATGGAGTCACTGACTGGTGACTGTTCAGTTTATTTGCCTCACTGAATCGCTGGTTGAACTGATACAAATAACCGGCCAGCTGTTGACTCGTCGTGACAAACTGCAAAGTTATATCTTAACAATTTTGGCTAATTGAGTCAAAGAAAGTTCGATTCGGACAGCAGTGCAAATATGACTCTTCTGGTTGGAATGAAGCCGGTGGACTTGCCTAAAAACTGACTCAATAAGTTAATCATATAATAATAATTTTGGATCATTTAGCCATTACCTGGGTGAGACTGTAATGAGACAAAATTCTAGAGGAGGGTCAAATGGCTCAATAATGGCTACTTCAATGATCTCACAATTTGAAGGACTCACTGGTGGATGATTAATGGTTGAATCAGTCTTTTAGTGGATCATTCATGGATTGCAGTTTTTCTAGTGCAGGGAAGAGTCTCACACTTGATACTGTTCCTCGGGCTACCGTCTTGTAATGTTGGAGAGCAAATTAAGCCTCAATGTAGGTAAACCAAGATGGTAAATCATACCATTTAGACGTGACGCTATGGCATATTCGTGGAAATTGTTCGCCGATATTCTACGAGGTCCCAAAATAGGCCTAAGCCAATCACGACAATTTCTGCATTTTTCACATTGACAATGATATTAACATCTTCGCACGACACGATCTCTTGATATTTTTCTACCGCCTGACAAAGCCAGACTTTTTGACGGGATTAAACCCTTTGAAGTTTATACGTTTACCACGCACAATGTCTGGATATTATGCCATATTGGGATACTCTTTCCCGATAATGTTTACTACATTGGCCCACGTGAGTGATTTTAGAATGTTTTATCAAGCTTACCACCTGGTTGGCTAACACATGTAGTTTGGAATTCACACGGGATTTATATAGTGCAGACGTCAGATATAAAATAATATTCCGTGAAATTATAGGCCTATCTGGGTTTACTGAGATAGATTAAGCCTTCGGCCTCGCAGACTACGAAAGCGTATTTGTAAATAACTGCGCTATTCTTGGGCCACGCGACATATTTGCTTGACCCAAATAGATATTTGGAACTTTTCGTGGGAGACACTTGTGTTTCAGGGTATTGCCAATTTGGTGGACTGCAAACTGGCCGTGGGGGTGTGAGAATAAGATGAACTAACAACGGAGAGCTCTGTTAGGCAAGAGTTTGTTAAAACTTACCATACGGGGACGGTGCTGGCGTGGTGGACGGCTCCGTGTCTGGAAACCAGAGAGAAACCATAATAAAACATAAAGTAATTGTCTTCTATGTCATCCAATGCCAAAACAACAATTAACAAGAAAAGGTAGGCCTATAGCTGATGAGAAACTCAACACAACCGTTGTTCACAAAGACAACATTTAACCCGACCTCGGACAATCGTGGGGATTTTAAGGATGACGATGAAATAATTTTGGAGAAGGTATCTAGACTTGTCTTCAATTAAATGTAGACTGTATGCATTTTTAATAAACGGAATTGTAAATGTTTTTCCCATCAATTATTTCGGGATGATCTTTCACATGCATGGCCTTGAGTGGCACGTTTCAGAAAGAATGTGTGATGGTTACCCGAGAATAACTCCCTCGGACGTGACGGTAGTGAACATGATTTTCGTTTGAAAGTGAAACGACTGAAAGTGATTGTTATGTACTGTAAAAATGCTGAAGTTTCATATCATGCGAAATGGTGATGGTCAATTGCTCTAAACTGGATTTATTCAAGTTTGAAAACGGTCGAATGTGCTCTTTCGACATTTTAGGGGCATTTTCCGAAGGGATTCCCCTTCATATATAAAATATGACACCTCAAACCAAAACAATTTGTGTGTATTTATTATCACAATGCTTATTGTTACAATCGGTTGAAATATCATTCTGGTTTGAGGTGTCATATTTCATCAAAATTAAAAATTGTGCAAATGCTTCGCTTGTATTCTACCAGAAACGTTATGTGAGCAAGTAAAAAAATGCATTTGAAGTAGACGTCGTCGTAGTGCAGTTGTTAGGCTGCTCGCTTTCGAAAGCTGTGTGATGGCCAGATTGTTGAGCTATGAGTTCGAGTCACATTTTGGATCGGAAAATAATGTCTTCCTATTTTGTTATTCTTCTTTTCTAATATTTAACATTTGGATTTATTTATGTTATGTGAAACAATCTTCAGTGATATTCAGTTAATAAAATATACATATAACTGTGTATACGCATGACATGTCCAAGTCACCGTGACTGAATTGGTTTATTTTCATGGGTCAGCAATACTTCCCATGTAGAAGAAACGAGGGAATCTTCAAGTGTATTTTCCTGAACAGTTCTCGTTATATTTAAGAATCATTATAGTTCTCACTATGAACAGTAATGTACCATTCAACAAGTCGAAGTGTGAGTGTTGTCACAAGAATACGCATTCAGGCCAGACCAGAAAAATATCTGGTTCACAGTTAGAGTGGGTAAAACGAAGGAGTGAAATCTGCGAATGCTGAGACCATCGAAGCGCCTACAGCCGTAGCCGATGATGACCAGCCCGAGGCGGAGTCAAGTTCCCGTTGTGTCATACTATACCATTTCCTTGTTTGTCTCGGACACGGGCGTACTGTGATAGAGGTCCAGGCATGAAACTAGTTCCACCTGAAGCAGACACACACCCTGCATTTCGGATGCGGCCGTGTTACCGGAATCCTCCGATGAAACTGGATCGGATACCGTCTGAGCGCATGTGTTACCTTTCAGTCTTGACAATGAACTTGTAAGTTCTTATTGAACTGAACTGGGGCTCTTCATTTTTATTTTTGTAACAATTGAAGCAACATGGCAACATTTTGTGCGGGGTTTTTTGTGTGAAATATGTTGCCAGCATTTATTTGTTGCTCGGTAAAAAACGAAATAGAGATATATATAATATATCGTTTTGCGTGTTAAATCTCTCATATCTGTGATGAAATCTGCTCTGTCAGTACCGGTATACATGCATGTATCGAGGTGTCTTCGGTCTCGTATTACGTGAATCATACTTAGCAGCCAGGCGTGTATAGAATACGTATTAGGGACAGATATTCCACGGCAAGTTCGATTTGCAACATTACATTGACGTCGCTCGTTAAAGGAAGTTACTTTTGAAACAGCAATAATTTCACATATTCGCAGATTATTTAACTACAAGACGGTTGCGAATTAATATATGATACATTGAGTAATAACTAATCCTTGTTATTGTTTGAAAATGGGGTAAAAATGGAATTTCGACCGAAACGAATAATTCTGTACGACTGGCCTAAAAAAACGTTACTTTCGAGGAAACCTGTTCATTCAAAAATAGAAGGTACCAAAATAGCACAGAGTCGGCTGTGCATTTGACGTCATAAATGGCAGCTGACCCGGCCTGGACAATAGATATACACACGCCAGTGTCCGAGGGAGTTATTCTCGGGTAACCATCACACATTCTTTTGACATTTCTACGTACCGCAATACCGTATGCAGTGCATTGGTTCCAATTTACTTGGCAAAGAAAGGAGGAAACCGCTTGTATCTTGTATTTGGTGACGCGCTTCGGGAATGTATATAGTACAGGGAGGTTATGAATTTGTGGCGTCAGGTTCGCGCGGACGCCGGTGAAACTGGGTCCAGACCACTATTTAAATTTACATTGGCGGCAATGTTAAAAGCTGCTAACGTAATTGCATCTCCCCGATTGATTAATTAAGTCTAGACTCCCATATTTTGGCAAGAAGTACCTTTATTCAAGTCCTACAACCGGACAGGCTTCTTGACGGGGGTCGCCCATCGAAATTTTGAGTTATGCGCGCTCGTACAAATGACGTCACAATTTTGGTTTTTTTTCTCTGCTTTCAGAAAGCGGTGCACAGGCACCCAAATAGTCCCTCTTAGCAACTCCTTATTAGGCCTTGAGTTAAAATCAAACTCACAGCGGAACCAAACACATATCATACTTCAATCACCCACCACTGGCCTTCAATTATTCCTCGCAACAGAGACTGGAAAAAATATTGAACACTTCTCTGGCAGAGGTTGCCTAAAGGTTAACGGATCGGCACTATTTTTAATAGTGGTCTGGTACCAACTTTTAAGGGGGTAACGGAACTCCAGGGAGTGCGGCATGCAGAAGGGTTCGGATTAACATGTCCCACTCACTGTATGAACGACGTTTTACTTATAGACGATGTAACTGATAGCTGGAAAGCCATACAAATGCTCACTTTGTCACTACGTCTACATGACTTTGGATGAAATTGGAATCCTAAGGACAATGGTTGTAACAGCTACACTATTTCTTCTAATTATTAAGACGGTAAAACTTAACTTCAGGCATCTGTCGAAAGAAATTCTGGTGATTTTCTACAAAATTCACCAGCTAGATTTTCAGTTCTTCGGATAAATAACATATCTGTATCATAGTATAGCCTCATTTGATATAAGTATGTTGTTTTTCTGCTTATTAGAAGAAATAGACACTGCGAATAACCTGGTTGTATGGCTACGGTACAATTATCATAAAATAACTGATTGAAGGGAACACATGATCTGTGTAAATTGGAAAAGTATCTCGATATTTGTGTTGACTTGGAATTGCATATCCATAAAATTCATTATTCCCACAGATTAGTTTCACATAAATGAGGGTGAAAGTAACTCCGAAAATGGAAGTCAATGTGGGATAGTATTCTATATTTCGGCTGTGATCACGCCATCGTGCAGGAATACATATGAACATCTGGTGTGTACGGTCGGTGATATATACAGGCTTAAGCAAAAAGGGCGGGGAATGTACAAGCGAGCAGTGGAGCGTTCAAGAAACAATAATCGAACAATGGTGGAAGTTATCAGTGAGTACCAATTTAACATTCTCATGGCATCAGATTGTATATCCCCTATTGTCGTATATACTGTTTACCGACGGTTTGGAGGTTACAAACTCTGACGTTGGGAGAATGCAATTTAACAGCATAAAACAAAATAGACAATGAAGAACAGGAGGTCCATAAATGTCATTATTCCATGATTTAGCTTTGATGTTTTATTCTTGATAGTAAATTCAAGCGAATCCACTCGACGGTCGATGGGAATTTTGAGATATAAATGTTTACCACCATGTCAGTATGGATGTGGATCGAATCTGAAAGCGTACACTTTATGCACTTTGTTTTAATTTTTTTTATAATTTTTTTTTTATAACATACATGTATATAAGGATGGAAAGCCATACAAATGCTCAATTTGTCCATATTGTGCTCTAGACCAGAGTGATTGGGGGGATTAACATTCTCTTGATTTCTTGTTTTTAATTAACAGTTTAGCAAGTACCAGTGTGGAGGCCAAGAATGTCTGTTAGCAAAAAAACAACAAAAAAAAGTCAATAATTTAGCCAATCTGTCTACGAAATGATCAAAACTCTGGTTCATAGCCTTTTAGAATACCGCATTGTTGGGGCAAAATGAGCGTCTATCATTCCTTCTATCAGAACCTTGGACAGCAGGTCCAGCTCAATGGTCAGTCCTCTAATTTACTCATGCAACTTTGACGTGATAGTTTTTTACAAGAAATTGGGTATCCACCATTATTCACCAGTCAAAGTGGCGAATTTACACAATGTAAAGACCCCAGATCCACAAAAGTGTTAGCACGTTATATTTATGATTGTTTTGAATCAGTACCATAAGCACCAAGATGAAGAGAAATATACCAAAGACATAGTCATCGCTATGTAAACTACATTTACTATTGTCAGTCCTGTTTATCTGCATGTATTCTTTTTATTTGTAGTATATAAAGCGTAAATCTAATCCCGTTTCGGTGGGCCTGGGGGTAAATGAGGCTTCGTCACATTCGGGGCAAAGTCCATGTGGAGGGTCAAAGGTGAAAGCTTACTTCTGGGTCAAAGGGCATTTCCGGGTAACGTGACTTCCGGTGTTTCTCTGCACAAGCACAGTCGGGGAATTGTAGAGAAAAGGCTTTTGAATGGACATTTTGGGATCGAGGTGGGCCCATATTGGGCCTACTGAATCGGGAAAGGTATCCTCTTGAAGCTCTTGACGTGTAGCGGGCGCTTGGCGTGGTTTGGATGGACAGTTACGTCATGCTACGCATGAGCAGTCGAGGAATAGTAGCAAAAGTGGGCATTTTGGAGGCGTGCAGGAGCATATTTGAGCGATTCATGGGGTATATCTCATCCAAATATGGCATGTAGAGTGTTAAATTGAACATCTAGTGGTTTAAACCACAAGTTGAGGGATGTCCACCGAAGTCACGTGACCCGTCGATGTCCTTTGAACCAGAAGTAAGCTTTAACTTTTGACCTTTGACCGGATGTGACGTTACCGGACCATGCACGCACACTTTGATCATTGTATGGTACAATTTGTGTAATAAATTCTTGATTTACCTGGACTGAGAATACAATGAGAATACATTGTTTCTGACAAAGTATGAAGCTAGATACTCACCTTTGTAATATTGTGTAAGAACAACGATCAAAGCTATCGTCACTCCAATGGCAACTAGAACTGAAATTGTCAACAATGCAAATAAACACCCTCTCACTTTCATGTAATGTTCTCTGGATTTCGTTATTTCGTTTTTACTGGTCCCATTCCGTAATTTGAAAGACCCCTCCGGTGGGGCGGACCACCCAACAAACGATATGGGTGAAGTGGAGTCTTTGTTTGGATACTCTATGGATTCGTGATCCACGTCATTTGTCCAAGGAGAGTCCCTATCCCCAGGATCAGTACTACTCTCCAGTTCAGGATGCTGAAACAAAAATAATAAAGTAATAATCAATTTCGAGACCATAAAGCACTGGAATTATTGTAAAGCGGAAGAAAGAAAATTAAACTGGTTTAAGCCTATAGTAAAAGTTGATCAGCATAAGAGAAATATAGTTATTATTTTTATAACATTCTATGTGTGGGTTTCGATTAATAATCTCCCTTATGGTAGTGAATACAAGTCATATTGTATACCAGATTCAAATTATGAAAGCCAAGTACCTCGGTGATATATTTTTGAGCGATACACACTTCGAGCAATTTTCAGCAATCTTTGAGTGGCGTTAAATTCGAGATTTAGAAATATGAAGCTAGATATGGTTAAACGTTTATTAAATAAACAGAAAGACGCAACGTTTTCATTTGTATATTTCTAAACCGTTTTCAAGCGAAATGAACAGGTAAACCAATCTTAGTTGTACAGGGGAATATGTCTTTCTTTAAGATATATTTTAGGTATAGTAACAGAACAGTGGTACAGACAAGAATGGCGTATAACCGTTAAACAGGCATCTGTAGAGAGTTATATAGTGGTCGGGAGGACTGGTGGGGAGGATGAATGACAATAACGGCATACGGTTATTATTTTCAGAATAGTCATCTCATGGAATTCATTTATTTCGGACAGACCTGAGATGCAGATTGGCATGAGATGAAGACAGACCTGTGATACAAAGAGGTCTGAGATACAGACAGACCTGTGATACATATAGACCTGAGATACACACAGACCTGATAGGTCCGAGATATAGATATACCCGAAATACAGATATGATTGTGATAAATATCAGCCTGTGATAAAGATAAGCCTGAGATACAGATCGACCTGTGATACAGATAGGTCTGAATATACAGATAGATACAGATATGCCTGATACAGATATGCCTGTGATACATACAGGCCTGTGAAACCTTACTGAATATACAGATAGATACAGATATGCCTGATACAGATAGGCCTGTGATACATACAGGCCTGTGATACAGACAGATCTGTGATACAGATAGTTCTGAAGTACAGATAGGTCTGAGATATAGATAGTTCTGTGGTACAGATAGATCTGAGATACAGATAGAAACAGATATGTATGTGATACAGATCGGCCTGTGATACATATAAGCCTGTGATAAAAACTGACCCATGATACATATAGGCCTGAGATGCAGATAGGGTTGTGATAAATATTGGCTTGTGATACAAATAGGCCTGAGATACAGAGAGATATAGATATGCCTGTGACACCGATAGGCCTGAGATACAGAGACCTGTGATATAGGTAGTCCTGAGATACGGACAGACCTATAATACACATAGACCTGAGATACAGATCCACCCGTGATACGAATATGCCTGAGATGCAGACAGGCCTGTGATACAAATATACCTGAGATACAGATAGGTACAGATATGTCTGTGATACAGATAGGCATGAGATATAGATCCACCCGTGATACGAATAGGCCTGAGATGCAGACAGACCTGTGATGCAAATATACCTGAGATACAGATAGATACAGATATGTCTGTGATACAGATAGGCCTGAGATACAGATCGACCAGTGATACAGATAGGTCTGAGATACA
Source organism: Hanleya hanleyi (assembly GCA_036873755.1). Lineage (NCBI taxonomy): Eukaryota > Metazoa > Mollusca > Polyplacophora > Lepidopleurida > Hanleyidae > Hanleya > Hanleya hanleyi. Next base: position 36,613 of record JAVTVY010015740.1, on the reverse strand, counting down.
CAAAGACCTATGATACAGATAGGTCTGAGATATAGATAGACCTGAGATACAGATAGGCTTGTGACACATATCGACCTGTGATAGAGATAAGCCTTAGTTACATATCAACCCGTCATACAGATAGGCCTGAGATATAGATAGACAGATATATGCCTGTGATACAGGTAGGCCTGTGATACATATAAGCCCGTGATACAGACAGACCTGCGATACATATAGGCCTGAGATGCATATTGGCTTGTGATCCAGATAGGCCTGAGATACAGATCGACCTTTGATACAGATAGGCTTGAGATACAGACAGACCTGTGATACAGATAGGCTTGAGATACAGATAGATACAGATATGCCTGATGCAGATAGGCATGTGATAGGCTTATGATACAGATAGAACTGTGATACAGATAGGCCTGTGATACATATGTACTAGTGATACAGATAGACTTGTGATACATATAGGCCTGTGATCCAGATGGTCCTGAGATACAGATCGACCTGTTATACAGATATGCTTGAGATACAGGCAAATACGTATACGCCCGTGATACAGATAGGCCTGAGATACAGATAGACCTGTGATACAGATAGTCCTGAGATACAAATAAACCTGTGATACAGACAGACCTGTGATACAGATAGACCTGAGATGCAGACAGACTTGTGATACAGATAGGCCTGAGATACAGACATACCTATGATACAAATAGACCTGAGATGCAGGTAGATACATATATGCCTGTGATGCAGACAAGCCTGAGATATAGGTATGCCCGTGATACAGACAGGCCTGTGACACAGATAGGCCTGTGATACAGATAGGCCTGTGATACAGATATGCCTGTGATGCAGACAGGCCTGAGATATAGGTAGGCCTGTGATACAGATAGGCCTGTGATACAGATAGGCCTGTGATACAGATAGGCCTGTGATACAGATAGGCCTGTGATACTGATAGGCCTGTGATACAGATAAGGCTTAGAACATATTTATACTCTTTGTTTGAAACAACATGAATTCATCAGAATGGTTCATGTGTGCAAGGGTTTTTCTCTCGCTTATTCAGTTAGACAGATTATATTTGTTGTAAAATATGGTATATAATTAACTTTTTTTTCAGAAGTTGTAATCATTCGCGATTACGTAGTAAATGGAAGTCCAGAGTACCGGTACCGGATTTCTGTAGCTAAGTGAATTATCTTCCTGTTTCCGTCAAGAGGTTTTTTTTCTGTCCTCGGCACGAGCTGTAACTTCCTCCCCAAACACTCATCACAGACGCTTGGCCAATAGAAGTAGAGATATATCTCCGTGATCGTGGTGATATTCTCTTCCAATACCCCTTCCTTTACTATTCCTTCACCCCATGTATCTACGAACACTCACGCCCCACGTTATTATAACCTCACCCAGTCTAATTCTGTTTCTTCAAATGCTGAAGGATCACTCGGTCCGACCGGGTATTCTATTGTCAGATGAAATTTCGAGTCGTTACAACGTAAACTTTTTATGACGAGTTTATTGCACAATGTCGAGTAAAATATGAGTTCACGTTGTCTTAAAAATACGGGTTTTCAACAGAATGCGGACGAACGTCGTATAATAACCTATTTATAAAACATGAAAAGACAGGTCATTCCTTCATGTAAGGGATAAACTGTGCAGGCAATTCTAATTTCTTCTCTTAAGTTTTTGTCATGTCAGATATGCCAATTTGATTCTCGCCCCATTTTTCCTCTTTCAAATATTTGGATATGTCAGATAATTAGTTTTGGTCTCTCCTATCCAATCTCAGTAAACTCAGATATAATATCACGGAATATTATATCTGAATTCAGCCCTGTATAAATCCCATGCGAATCTGAAACTACATATGTTAGCCAATCGGGTGGCTAGCTTGTTGAAATCACGCCCACAGTATAATTACACACGGTAGCACGTGGAGTAATATATAAACATTATCGGGAAGCAGTATCCAAATATGGCATCATTTCCAGACAGATCCGTGCAGATCAAAGAGTTTACTCCCGCCGAAAAGTCTGGCTTTGTTAGGGGGTAGAAAATATCAAAATATTGTGCCGCGAGATATTAATCTCCGTGCATGAAGTAAACGTCAATCATTGTCAAAAGTCAGAAATGGTCGTGATTGGTTATCATGAGATCTCGCAGAATATCGGAGAACATTTCGCACGAAGTTTTCATAGCGTTACGTCTAGATGGTATTCCCCTGATTTACCATCTTGGTTTACCTAGATTGTCTCCTATCCTACTCTGCAAATGGTACGCCAGATCAAGTTGTCCCCTTTCCTCAAACGGAATATCATTTCTAGGAATGTCAGATTTGCCAGTTTGGTATTTCTCTTCCATTTTTCTTGGGGACAGAGAAGCCGTATTTTAAGTCGTCCGTGTGGTTAGACAGAATATCATTTCCTACGCCACATCGACTTGTCCGCCCTAGTTAAATGGAATGTACTTTTCTCTCCTTTGAAATTTTTAGCAATGTCGATTTGACAATTCTCTCTCATTTTGCTTCGAGATAGAAAGCTATATTCAGTAGTTCCCCTTGGATAGATAGAATGTAAGTTCCCAAGATATTCAATATAAGTCACGTCAGATACGCCAGTTTGATTTTCCATTTCCTCTTTTTTGAATACCCATTTTATTGGTATGTCAGATAGGTCAGTTTTGGCAACCTGTTTGGAGGTTGCAGTTTTGGTTTTGTTCTCCTATTTACTATGTGAGAAATACGCCACATTCAGTTGTCAGTTTTGGCAACCCCCAAACAGGGTTATCTCCCCTTCTGCCAGTCGATCGACTGGCAGGAGGGGAGATAACCCTGTTTGTAGGTTGCAGGTAGGTTTTGTTCTCCTATTACTCTGAGGAATACGCCACATTCAGTTGTCTCCCACCACCACCACCAATACCACCACCTACAAGCTGTCATCGCCAAATAATGAAGGATAAATAACCCCACCCCTCCGCTTTCGAAATGTCAATATATTTTTTTAAATCAGGCCTTAGGCCTATTAATTGTTTTTAGTGACAACTCTTTCTGTCATATGTTATTATCACCCAGAACAGAACGTAAAATTTCCTTTAGGGGCTTTCCCCATCTGATGTGACATTTGTATTTACAGCTGTGGTTTAACCACAAAATGGATATACAGCACCAGAATGATCTCTCAGCCCAAAGCATGCCTCATATCTGTGGTTACCCTATTCACCGAGTTTATACAGGATCCTGTACCGTAAGTTGCCTTTGACTTTGACAACTGTTTTTTTTCATACCGAATATTTAAACCCCCCAAAAATGTGAAGCATTATTAAAACATTACAGTATATTAAGTAATGCTCAAAATAATGTTATCATGGTTATGCATATACTAATACTAAAATATTAGACTTCAAATAATGATTTTTATAGCAACATTTGGTAATCTGGTCTATCTAACTCAATATATTAACAGCCCACTGCTCACTGGAGCGGAACGTCGCCGCACTTGGGCGCTGGTTGGTCAAACTGAGCTATGACACATGTTCTGAAGAGTACATTCTAAAGTAAATATCGAACAATTAAATAACATCCAGAGAGGACTTGGATGAAATGGTAAATAGAGGCAGCATAGACGTATATTTTAACCCTGTATCTCTATAGAAAGCCTCAGGTCGAGATGTAGGGAATGCAAAAAAAAGAATACATAAATAAAAAATAAAGAAATAAATAAAAAATCCAAGAAGATTACGAGATACGAGGGGGAGCCTGAAACGGATATTATTTCGCCATATTGGACACTGCACTACTGATTCCTATAATTGGTAGGCGAGATTGGGGCACAGTGGGACATGGGGCACAGTGGGACAAGCCATCTAACTCCTAAATCAAGTACAGGAATAACATTACATTATTATAAACAGAAAGCTACCATCCCCATACAATACGTATATTGCTTATAAGTAAAAACTAACGGCAGTGGTGAAAAATTGGGGGTCAATTTAATTGTATCGATTTATTATCTCAGATGAGAGTATTTGTGTGTTTTTCACAAAACGGGAACAAATCATGCACCCGGGGTGGACTGGAACACTTTTGCTGGGGCACACTGGGACAATAGTATAATCAAATAACGGAATTTACTTCCATTTTAAAATGTTGTTAAAGTGCATTATTTTGTTTCCTAGATAGTAGTGATTACTGATCGATCGGATTTGACGAGTAATACAAAAAATTCCAAAATATAATGTTTCCGTTGGAATATGAATCTCTAAAAATCTCTTTTTCTTCAGTTTGGCCTCTGGGAAATATTTTATGTAACGCAGGGGTGTAAAATAGCAACTAACTTAGCCATCTTCTAAACCTCTATCAAACATAACAGATTTAAAATGAATTTTTTTCCACTGCACCCCATAGGGTGTCCCAGTGATCCTCATACTCAGGACAAACTGGGACACTTTTTTAACTTGTTAAAATGTAATTCTTGAGAAAAGTATAGCAGATATTTCAGAATTTTTTGTATGATGATGTCATACTGAATAATAGCTATAACTGGAGTATATAGAAGGCTACTCGACAGGACAATAATAATGGAGATTTTTTTTTGCAAAAAAGTGAAAAATGTTCCAGTGTACCCCAAGTTCACCTAAGCATCGGAAACGAAGCATCAAAATAGCAAAATACCATGTCCGCGCCCATTTAGTTATTGCGACTTCATACTCAAGAAATGTTTTTTGGTCGATTTTCGGACAGATTTTTCGAATCCCGTAGAGTGCATTCAAATCTAATTATTTGATGTGAAATGAAATAGTTCGGTCACTTTCACGCAGAATAGAACAAAATGTTTGGAAAACCCCGAAAAAGCTACTTTTCAGTTGAACCCTATAGCTCTATTTTGGATTTTGGATGTTGTGTTCTTCATCTCGAAGCACGAGAGAAATACACTTTCTCTGAGTAAATTCAGAGAAATCGATGTATCTGAAGCACTGGCCATTTTATTCAGACCGGTACGTCAGAATTTAATAAAATTGTTATGAGACTGCCAAATAAATAAAATGGTAATTTTATCAATTTTAGAATTGTGTTTATATTAATTGTGAAAACACTTTCTGAGGACAAACTCCGATCTGAATGTGTTCAAAAATGGACAAATTTCTTGTTTAATCAACAAATGTCTAGTTCAAAATAAGGTACCGTACATGCTAAAGCGATAGTAAAAAATGTAATTGACAGAAAAATGCTATCAAATGAGATAAAAAGGTGAAATATAAGGCCCACATCCACAGAAGTCATTGATTTGTCCTTTAGATTTGTCTTCACGCTAGAATGGACATTCCGACATTTTTTAAGACTGACCAAGCAAGCAAGCTCAAATGACGTATTCTTAATTTCCCCGAGTCGGAAATTCTTCAGCCACTCCCGACAAATAATCAAATGTAATCATCTGGCGTACAGAACAGGAACATTCTCCACATTGGAAAATAAACAACGCAGAAATTTCCAACAAACCTTGAATAATCTTCATATATCTGATAAAACAATGGAACGTGAAAAGCTGTTGTTGCCATATCGACACCTGCAGATTTTGGAACCCCTCTATCCCACTCCTATCGCGATATCGACACCTTCACATTGTAAAACTCTACTATCATACTCCTATTGTGATATCGACACCTGCCTATCGTAAAACCCCGCTATCACACTCCTATTGTGATATCGACACCTTCATATTGTAAAACTCTACTATCGCACACCGATTGTGATATCGGGACCTTCATATTGTAAAACTCTACTATCGCACTCCTATTGTGATATCGACACCTTCACATTGTGAAACTCCACTATCACACTTCTGTTGTGATATCGAGACCTTCACATTGCAAAACTTCACTATCAGACTCTTATTGTGGTATCGACACACTTCTACTGTGATGTCGGCACATTCAGATTATAAAACTGGACTATCAAACACCTATTGTGATATCGACACCTTCATATTGTAAAACTCTACCATCGCACACCTACTGTGATATCGGGACCTTCATATTGTAAAACTACACTTCTATTGTGATATCGACACCTTCATATTGTAAAACTCTATTATCGCACACCTACTGTGATATCGGGACCTTCATATTGTGAAACTACACTTCTATTGTGATATCGGGACCTTCATATTGTAAAACTTGTAATATCTTGCTAACATCATTGAAAACTGTTGACCACTTCTCTCTCGGAGGAAACCATCTTGCGTTTTTATCATTTTATTTCATGCACATTTGGAATTGATGCTAACTGTCATACGGAAAGGTCTTTTGATTTATTGACGCGGAAATTGTTTTATAGACGACGGCTGAATATTGAATGTCGGGTCTGACGGCCGCTATACAAAATGGTATATAAAAACATATACATAATGAAAATTGCATTAACGGTTTAATAAATATAGGTTATGGGCTTACTATTTATATATTCTGTCAAAACACCCACTTAATTCATGTCAAATACTATGTTTACACAGAAATGGAGCCACCCAATGTACAGGTACTCCGTGTCGGTGTTCTTGTGGATGGCGTCATACTTATGTCTAGTACAGGTGTAACTATATAGGTGTCCATACATCTACAGAGAAGCACTTAACACAGATACTAGTGGATATATAGAGTCAGTCTATCACCAATGTACAATTGTGAGCTCCACCTTAGACAATATTAAATGTAATGAAAAATGGACATTTAGAAAATAAGAATGGCTCATCTGTGCTGGAAGGGCGGGTACTCTGTTTGATGGAAATCAAATATCCCGAGATTTAGCTTTTTATAAATATTAGATTGTAGCATTATTAGATTGCAGCGCTTTTTGAACATGGATAAACCTTCAAATGGGTTGATGAGCTGTGGGCTGACATGGATGGGCTGACGGACTGACATGGATGGGCTGACATGGGTGGGCTGAGGGGCTGACATGGATGGACTGACGGACTGATATGAATGGACTGACCTGGATGGACTGACGGGCTGAGATGGATGGGCTGAGGAGCAGACATGGATGGACTGACATGGATGGGCTGATGGGCTGACATGGATGGACTGATATGGATGGGCTGATGGGCTGACATGGATGAGCTGAAGGGCTGACATGGATGGGCTGAGGGGCTGACATGGATGAGCTGACGGACTGACATGAATGAGCTGATCTGGATGGACTGACGGGCTGACATGTATGAGCTGAAGGACTGACATGGATGGGCTGAGGAGGTGACATGGATTGACTGACATGAATGGGCTGATGGCCTGACATGGATGGACTGACATGGATGGGCTGATGGGCTGACATGTATGGGCTGAAGGGCTGACATGGATGGGCTGACGGGCTGACATGGATGGGCTGACGGACTGACAAGGATGGGCTGGCATGGATGGGCTGACAGGCTGACATGGATGGGCTGACAAAGGCTGACATGACTTTCCAAATGTATTATCCCAGTAGGCCTATCCCCAGTCTTTCTACCGAATATATTGTGTAAAAAGCTTTCAGGTTAGAATTTTTGTGTGATGTTTGAAAATAAATTAGTTTGTATAATAATAAAAAAATGTTGGGAAAATATCACAAATCAGACAAAAACACACCTGAAAAATTTGGAATTCACCTATGCTGCTGCAAATATGCCGAAAATTACCCCTATTATACATTTGGACAAATGATAACATAACTGTACGCAAGATTGTGGCAAATATGAATCGCTCGGTTAAAACGATCCACCTTAGACAATATTATTAGTGAAATGATATATGAACATGTTGAAAATAAACAATCTTAAGAATGATTCATCTGTGCTGGGAGAGAGGAAGGTACTCTGTATGATGGGAATCAAACATCCCATGGATGGAGTGACGGGCTGACATGGATGGGCTGATGAGCTGACATGGATGGGCTGATGAGCTGACATGGATGGGCTGATGGGATAACATGGATGGGCTATCCCTAGGCCAGAATTTTTGTTTGATGTTAAGAAAAAATTAGTTTGTATAATAAAACAAGACATATTGGGAAAATATCGCAAATGAGACGAAAATCACACCTGAAAAATTTGGAATTCGCCCATGCTGCTGAAAATATGCCGAACTTTACCCCTATTATATATTTTTTCAAATAATAACATAACTGTACGCAAGATTGCGGCAAATATGACACAATAGTTTCTATATTATATACCATTAGCTAGAGGAACAGTTCCATCTCTCATCATGCAGGCGCATTGTGAGAATAAGATCGCCTTTGGCGGGCTAAGTTAGAATTTTCTGACTTGCGCATTTTTGGATCGGGCGTGTTTGCTGTTCAAAGTGTCAGAACGTGAATAGTTCGTAGCAGAACAGTTGTACGATACTTGTTAATAAAGGTCCTGAATGTGAGATCAATTAAAACATCCACGACTCGAAGAATATAAAGAGTTCATAAATCGTATTATCGTTTGAAACATGCCACAGGCGAAAAGAGAGAGATTAAGTAATATTTTTGCACGAATATATATCCGCTGAATAACCCAGCATCATTGTGCTAACACATTTTTGTTTAAAATCAATTGATACAATTCGATATAGAATATCCGAATGGAATATTGTGATATGATCTGATATTAGTATAAAATTTACCTTGACTTTATATATATCTTCTGTGTCCATTGATACCGGTAGGCAATAAGTGTCGGAGTGTTTAAAAATCTGACCGCATAGTTTCAAGGTGCCGGTAAGTGAACGAATGGCCTAATTTTGATTCAGTAATGTTATTTATGAACGAATCCGGCCGCAACCTATATATGAAATAGTCTGACCTGGCGTGGGCTATATATGTCTTCAAGTATTAGTCACAGGTGTACGAGGTTCCGGTAATAATCAATACATTGAATGATTATTGAAATTTGATACATGTGAATAGAGATATGTGGGAGGAAGGAGTGATGATCAGTCAGACGATGTTAGGCCTATACAGTAATTACATGGATGGCGTAATCACTCCCCAAGGTATACATGCACAGCACAGTGACTTGGGTAGCAGGGGGTGTCCTCGTCGATGTTATTGTTGTTGTGATTATATAATTTTTCCTTCAAGAATATAATTATTTCCCACCTTTTCATACACCACATGACAGTGGATGTCATAAAAATGCTTTCTATATGACCTACATCGATCGATATATTTAGATGGAGATCTAGTAGAGGAGGGGTATGTAGATCGATGTAGGTCGTATAGAAAGCATTTTTATGACATCCGCTGTCATTGTGGTGTATGAAAAGGTTGGAAATAATTATATTCTTGAAAACAAATTATATAATTACAACAACAACATCGACGAAGACACCCCCTGCTACCCAAGTCACTGTGCTGCACAGTCATGTTAATAAACTATATACTGGTTACATAAATCGACCGGAAACACAATCGTATAATTTTTATATCAAATATATTTCATATCTTGCGTATAAACTCGGATCGGATATCTGGCAATATCCAAAAGACAAAACAGATGCAAAAATTAATGCCACCGTAATATGATCCGAGTGAATTTGATTTTGGCATGTGGTGATTCCAAGTAAGCATTCTGTAAATATGTCAGTTAGTCAATATAGAAAACCGTACAGGAAATTTCGACCACTCATACCCTTTCCGTAAGACTTCCTGAATTCGTAAACTTTAATACTGAAAATATGTCCTGATTATTATTTTGATAAATGTGACACATGCTGCATAAGAGGAGTTGCACGAGTTGATGCAATTCCTAGCATGGTGTATTTAAGAAATATTGTTTTCATAGGCATGCTCAATGGCTATTTTACGCACGGTTAGTGTGGGAAAGTTTATATTTTAGGGCAAGGGCGAAGCCCGCTCTAAAATTTATAAACTTTCCCACACTAACCGTGCGTAAAATAACCATTGAGCACGCCTATGAAAACATTATTCCTATTCAATTGCACTACTAAAATTGATTATCAACAAAGATTATAATGAAAGGCTGAACACCTGATGCTGGCACGATGCTCCCGCCTCCCGGTTGAGATCGTGCCAATTTCCGTGGACGAGTTTATGTGGTCTCTCAAATGGAGAGCTATTCTGTCCGCTGGGTCAGTTTTGGAGACATACTTGCATTTAGGTTTATCATGTCGCTTTGTTATTCAGTTTCACGATAAAAACAGCAGTTGAACTTGAGAAAGAAATTCCATCTTTTAATTTGTTTGTGTGTTTATTCGATTGTATGAAGAAGACGATCCCTTCCGCTTCCGCCTTGTTACATGAGTCTCCCAATGAACACATGCACTTGACACATGTACATTTCACACAACCGTGCTAAAAGACGCAATAATTGCACGGTTAGCAAGTTGTTATAAACACAAGTGTTATAGAATAATCTGTTTAGAATGAACTGTCACAGTCACGCTATGGTATTTTATTGGACAGTTCCAATCACGTCATAGTGTTCTCTTGTACAGTCACAATAATGTCATGATGTTATCCTGAACAATTAGAATCACACCATGATGTTTGCCTGAACAGTCACAATCACACCACGGTATTTGCGTGAACAGACACAATCACACCATGAGGTTTTCCAAGACAGTCACAATCACACCATGAGGTTTTCCAAGACAGTCACAATCACACCACAATATTTGCGTGAACAGTAACAATCACACCATAAAGTGTACCTGAACACCCACAATCATACCATGGTTTTTGCCTGAACATCCACAATCACACAATGTGTTTTGAAGAAATAAATACGACCACACTATGAAATTTGCCAGGACAGTCACAATTACACCGTGCATAGTATTTGCCTGAACCGGCACTGTCGAACCATGGTGTTTGCCTGAACAGACACAATAACACCAGAGCGTTTGACTGAACACCCTGGTTGTTCATGGCTCATGGCTTTTGCCTGAACAGTCGATTCACATCATGGCTTTGCCTGATCAGTCACAATAGGGCAGTCCCGAGATAGGAATCTTTAGTCACGAAAGGCGCGAAACGACGTCGATGAGCACGTGACGTCAGGCCAATGGTTAAGAAACAGGCAATGCTTTAACATTTCCCAAAAATCGAAAAACTAGTATCATTGCGGCCTTCAATATACTGAAAATGCAAAGAGCTTTGAAGATGGTATTGCCTCCCAGTTAAATAGGCATTGCCAATGTCAAAAAAATCGTTCGTTGTCCAACCTCAGCGTAACATTACATGGTCACTGACGTCGTTTCGCGCCGTTGGCGGCTAAAGAGTTCCATCTCGGGACTGTCCTATTACACTCCTCGGTTGCCTGAAAAGTAGAAATGACATCATTTCTTCAACGGTCACAATTATACATTGTTTTTATGTGGACAGTGGCAATCACCATGTTATTAGCTTGAACATTCGCAATGGTATTTACCTGAACAGACACAATCATACCATGGTATTTACATGCACATCCGCAATCACTCCGTGATGTTTCTCTGAACAGTCACAATCACGCCATAGTGTTTGCCTATACAGCACAATCACGCCAGGATGTTTTCCGGAACAGCGACATTCACATCATGGAATTAGCCCGAACATTCGCAATCATATAATGATGTTTACATGAACAGGCACAATAAATTAACTCTATGCTGAATACCTGAACATCCAAAATCACACAGTGGTGTTTGTCTGAACAGGCACAATCACGCCATGGTGTTTACTTGAACAGTCACAATCTCGCCATGGTCAAACTGCCATAATCAGACAATAGTGTTTGCCTGAACAACCACAATAACACCATAGTTTTGTGCCTGAATATCCACAACCACATCACAAAGTGTACCTGAACATTTACAATAACATCATAGTGATTGCCTGAACACCCACAATTGCACCACAATATTTGCCTGAACACCCAAAATTACACCACAATATTTGCCTGAACACCCACAATTACACCACAATATTTGCCTGAACGGCCACAATTACACCACAATATTTGCCTGAACACCCACAATTACACCATAATATTTGCCTGAAAACACACAATTACACCACAATATTTGCCTGAACACCCACAATTATACCACAATATTTGCCTGAACACCCACAATTACACCACAATATTTATTGAACACCACAATTACACCACAATATTTGCCTGAACACCCACAATTACACCACAATATTTGCCTGAACACCCACAATTACACCACAATATTTGCCTGAACACCCACAATTACACCACAATATTTGCCTGAACACCCACAATTACACCACAATATTTGCCTGAATATCCACAATTACACCACAATATTTGCCTGAATATCCACAATTACACCACAATATTTGCCTGAACACCCACAATTACACCACAATATTTGCCTGAATATTCACAATTACACCACAATATTTGCCTGAACACCCACAATTACACCACAATATTTGCCTGAACACCCACAATTACACCACAATATTTGCCTGAACACCCACAATTACACCACAATATTTGCCTGAACACCCAAAATTACACCACAATATTTGCCTGAACATCCACAATTACACCACAATATGTTTATGTTTATGTTTATTTGACATCAAATCTCAACAGGTCGATAAGACCCAGTAGCAGAGACGATATACAATAGTATATAACATAATGAAACATATTAGAATAACATAACACAAACATACATTGTAAAAATAATGAAGTCCAAATATCACAAAACGTGGTGTTAATACAAATATACATAATCGTTACTTAAAATAGTACAGATTTACATTGTGATTTAAAAGCGTTCAGTCCGGTAAAAATATTTGCCTGAACACTCACAATTTCACCATGAATTGCACCTGAACAATCACATCATAGTGAACCTGAACAATCACAATCACGCCATAGTCAATACCAGATCTTTTAAGATCACACATTGGTGTTTGCCTGAGCAGTCACACTCACACCATAGTGTGTGCCTGAGCAGTTGCAATCACATCATGGACTTTGGCTGAACAGTCGATATCACATTATGGCTTTGCATGAACTTCCGCAATCACACAAAATATTTTTTGGATAGTGACATTCACATCACCGTATTAGCCCGAACAGTGATAATGGTGTTTACCAGAACCGGCACAATCGCAGCATGATGTTTGTCTGAACAGGCACAATCATAACAACCTTGCTCTTAGTGTGTACGAACGTATCTCAAATCCTACGATGTGACGAGGCACCAGAATTGGAGCGATATGCAAGAGGTGGGGAAAATTGCCGACGTCTGGTGACTAAAAAGCAACAATATGACAGTACAGGAAAGCATCCATTGCCACCTAACATTCAGACCCGAGAATACGGTGGATTATCGGACGTAGCCTTAGTAACTCAGTCCCGCTTTTATTGCAGCTGTTCATGTGGAGACTATGAAGTATCCAAATGGTCCCTAGCACCGGCTTAAGCGGAATTAGATACACTAGCGCGGGAGCTGTGAGGACAGATCCGCTCGAACAACTCGTTTGATGTTAATGGATGAGCATTGTGGACATCGGATGGAGTAAACGTCTCAACATGGGGTAACCTGGTAAATGCAAGAAAACCTAGAGAAACTAACCTGTAATGCTCGACGTCGTACGGCTTAAATTTCTCACCAAAACGATAAACCTACAAATATTTGTCGAGTGACATGTACAGAGGGCGGGCCTCGGAGACTAACAGTCCACCAGCAGATTCCTGCCATATACAGGTAATAAATTGGAGCGATATGCAAGAGGTGGGGAAAATTGACGACGTTTGGTGACTAAAAAGCAACCATATGACAGCACAGGAAAGCATCCATCGGCACCTAACATTCAGACCCGAGAATACGGTGAATTCTCGGACGTAGCCTTAGTATTTCAGCCGCGCTTTTATAATTTCAGCTGTTCATGTGGAGACTATGAAGCCATTTTTGGTGTAAAGTTCGTTTTTCTGTATTTATTTACGAGAATGCCAGAATTGTTGCATCCAAGCCGCCAGTCATGTGACCGATAGTGGCCGCGCACCGGAAGTGACCCCGAACCGCAAGTGACGTCAGCTGCCCTCCACTCCCACGAATGCTAAGAGATTCGCCTGTCTATACTATACTCTTGATCGCTTCATTAAAAAAAAATATCTTAAAAATCGTATACTGTGCATTCACCATTTCGGTCTGAGGTAATGTTGACAGATTAAGTGTGCTTATTTCTTGCCTATAAACCGACACACCTTTAGTTAAACGATTACATTAAAATATCTTTAATTAAAGTATTAAGTGTTTTTCTTTTGTTCGCTTGTTTTTTTTTCTTCATTTTAATGCCTTGTGGCATAGTAAAACCCCTGCTTGTCTTATGTAATAATGTAAACTTCAAACTTAGCTTGTTAATCTGACATTCTGGAAAAAAAGTACAATCCAGTTCTAATTAATATAAAGTTCAGAAAACCTAAAAGTGTTTTCTCATCATTTCATTATCTCATTGCCATGGCTAGACTAGTTTAATGATGCACACTTATATATAGTTGACTTGCTTCTGCTGTGATGCACCCGGTATGGAAATACATCTGGCATGGATCACTACACAGTGTCGAACAATCAATCCATCAGAGTAGTTGTTGATCCCCTTTAAGTTGAGATTAAATTTTTGCCACCGCATGCACACCAGAAATTTCGAAATTTCAACCGATTACTGGGTGGACGGAAAAAGTTGGCATATATATAAGCCATCATGGCTATTCATAGATCCAAACATTGCACGGCCTTAACCCCTACCAGGCCAGTAGTATATAAAGAGTATTTAAAGTAACATTACCCCCGGATGTACCCCCATGAGGAACTAGTAGCGCCATCTGTACACTTTGGATGCAAGGGGGGCAACTCGATCTGCCAGAGTTTGGCCGCCATCTTGAATTTTTGCCTCGTCTCATGTCACGGTAAATTGAGCAACATTACCCTCAAAAAACCCTCAAATTACCCTCAAAAACCCCTCTAAGACATATAATAATAAAGATACCCTATAGGTGTTGTACGATCTTATTATGACGAGTCTAGGATCAGTGCGACCCCAGGGTCGAGCGTTTATTGTCCGGTATGTCTCCGCAAAAAATAAACATACAAAATGGCGGCGCTTGCTATGGGGATTCCCTTTTGACATCACGACATCGATCGCGCTGCCCTCTGGAGGCAAGGAAGACAACTCTGACTGGGCGAACCCTCTGTAGGACAAATGCCGGGACATCTCCCCTGATTCGAACATTTGCGTCTTTACGGGGAATGCCTGTATGATGTATAGAGGTGGTCATTTTGGTCTTGTGGATTTTACTATGGGCTGGGTGTGGGTTGAAATATCGGCATTCTGCGCATGCGCGGTGGCCCAAGGGTATAGAAATAGACGTTTTGGAGCTAGGGGAGGCACTCATGGGCCGATGGGGTCGAGTGAGGTATCAAAGTGAAGCTTATGTGAGGGGGCATCTAATGGGCTGGGTGTGGGGTTGAAATATCGGCATTCTGCGCATGCGCGGTGGCCAAAGGGTATGGAAATAGGCGTTTTGGAGCTAGGGGAACCCTTAGTGGACCAATGGGGTCGAGTGAGGTATCAAAATGAAGCATTCGTGAAGGGGCATCTGATGGGTTGGGTGTGCGGTAGGAATATCATTCTGCGCATGCGCAGACGCAATGCCGAGCTCTCGTCCAATCAGAAGCGAGTATTTCAAATCCGTCACAGAGCTCTCAGCCAATCAGAAGCGAGTATTTTCACCCGGTGCATTATGGGACATATCCAAGATGGCGGCACGTATGTTCAAGATGGCGGCACATCCGGTGTCGAAAACTGGCCAATTCGTCGGGATGTGGTCACCTAGTGTCGAAAACTGGACCCTGTATGGGTCTCGCTAGACGTTTTGGAGCTAGAGGAGCCACTAATGGACCAATGGGGTCATATGAGGTATCAAAGTGAAGCATTCGTGAAGGGGCATCTGATGGGCTGGGTGTGAGATTGAGATATCGGCATTCTGCGTATGCGCGGTGGCCAAAGGGTATGAAAATAGACGTTTTGGACCGAATGCGCCGTATGAGGTGTCATCTTGTAGCAACGTCCGCCAACACCAAGCTTAACGCTTCAACGCCCTGGTGAAATAGCTCAGAAGTTCTGATTTTCTAGATATTCCATGGAATTGTCACTAATTCTTCGAAATGCAGTGACGTCCGTCAACGCTCGTAGTTACGCCTTAACGCTCTAACATAACGCCTTGACGCCATGATATAGACCGGAGAGAGAACAACAACAACAACAACAACGATGACACATGAGAGAACAACAACAACAAGAAGTTTTTTCATATAGTTCATTTTCCCCAATGTTACAGCATACCCACGCTGGGGGAGCCGCGTTGGGTATGTTTACAACTCGAAAAGACTCTTGCCCAATCAGAGGCCAGCATTTGCATCTGTCATATTCGTTCCTGTCCGTTAGATGTATTCTTGTCCAATCAGAAGTCGCCATTTCAGCAAGTTCCATCTTCGACCATGTTCGCTCTGAACCGTTTATTCTAATCATCGTCGGACAGGCCTGGATATTCTTCGGGCAGCATGTCCTGAAACAGTTGTTCGCGCATTCTGATCGCATTTTCCAGGGCCGAGATGGGTGGTAGCCCCATAGCCTCTTCCAAGTGACGCTTGGTCTTCATGATGGACCTGTGCGTGGGATCGCCTTTCATTTCAAGCGGTAGTAAGGTATACTGTTCATAGATCGCCATGGCTGTTTTCCTGATGCGGGGGCGCATTTGGGTGTATGTCTGTTGTAAATTATCCTCTCCGGCGTCCTCAATCGCTGCAGCGTAAGTATTGATAGCTGCTGTCACAATACGGTCCCAGAAGGTAGGTTCTGCCTCACTTTCCACGGACGTATGCTGACTATCTGAGGTCAAGCTCCCCGCATCACTAGATAGACTCTCGGCAATCTCTGTTTTGTATTGAGTCGGTACACTCTCAGCAGTCTCTGTATCAGCATCCGCCTCAACGGACTCCTCAGAGTCTTCAATCCCATGTATAGTTTTCTGGTGTCGCATCATATCGTAATGTCTGGTGAACGTGCGTTCACACTCAGAGCAAGTATAAGTCATGTTGACGGTTGAACGTCGACTGTGCGTGTTTTTGGAAATACGCTCGCTTTTATAGACAGTAACGTCCGTCAACGCTTACGCCTGTCCGACGATGATTAGAATAAACGGTTCAGAGCGAACATGGTCGAAGATGGAACTTGCTGAAATGGCGACTTCTGATTGGACAAGAATACATCTAACGGACAGGAACGAATATGACAGATGCAAATGCTGGCCTCTGATTGGGCAAGAGTCTTTTGAGTTGTAAACATACCCAACGCGGCTCCCCCAGCGTGGGTATGCTGTAACATTGGGGAAAATAAACTATATGAAAAAACTTCTTGTTGTTGTTGTTCTCTCATGTGTCATCGTTGTTGTTGTTGTTGTTGTTGTTGTTCTCTCTCCGGTCTATATCATGGCGTCAAGGCGTTACGTTAGAGCGTTAAGGCGTAACTACGAGCGTTGACGGGCGTCACTGCATTTCGAAGAATTAGTGACAATTCCATGGAATATCTAGAAAATCAGAACTTCTGAGCTATTTCACCAGGGCGTTGAAGCGTTAAGCTTGGCGTTGGCGGACGTTGCAACAAGATGACACCTCATACGGCGCATTCGGTCCAAAACGTCTATTTTCATACCCTTTGGCCACCGCGCATACGCAGAATGCCGATATCTCAATCTCACACCCAGCCCATCAGATGCCCCTTCACGAATGCTTCACTTTGATACCTCATATGACCCCATTGGACCATTAGTGGCTCCCCTAGCTCCAAAACGTCTACGTGACCCATACAGGGTCCAGTTTTCGACATTAGGTGACCACATCCCGACGAATTGGCCAGTTTTCGACACCGGATGCGCCGCCATCTTGAACATACGTGCCGCCATCTTGGATATGTCCCATAATGCACCGGGTGAAAATACTCGCTTCTGATTGGCTGAGAGCTCTGTGACGGATTTGAAATATTCGTTTCTGATTGGACGAGAGCTCCGCATTGCGTCTGCACATGCGCAGAATGATATTCCTACCGCACACCCAACCCATCAGATGCCCCTTCACGAATGCTTCATTTTGATACCTCACTCGACCCCATTGGTCCACTAGGGGCTCCCCTAGCTCCAAAACGCCTATTTCCATACCCTTTGGCCACCGCGCATGCGCAGAATGCCGATATTTTAATGCCACACCCAGCCCAGCAGATGCCCCTTCACGAATGCTTCACTTTGATACCTCACTCGACCCCATCGGCCCATTAGAGACTCTGCTAGCTCCAAAACGTATATTTTCATACCCTTGGACCACCGCGCATGCGCAGAATGCCGATATTTCAACCCCACACCCAACCCATCAGATGCCCCTCCACGAATGCTTCACTTTGATACCTCATATGACCCCATTGGACCATTAGGGGCTCCCCTAGATCCCAAAACGTCCACCCCGTATGGGTCTATAGCCCATAGCCATGCACTATAGGCCTATGGGCTTACCCAGGCCTCGGTGACTTTTTCCAAAAATTTTACCGATTCGCTCCGGGACCCTCCCCATCGTGTTCTAAATGACGAGGCGTGAAAAACAAATCCAAACAACCCTACCGAAAATGTATAGAAGTAGGTTTTATACCCCATAGCCAGCCTATAGCCTAGGCCTATATACAGACCTCGGTGACTTTTTTCAAAAATTTCACCGTTTCGCTCCGCGACACTTCCTATCATGTTCTAAATGACGAGACTAAGAAAACGAGACCCCACAACCTATATCGCAAATGTCTAGAAGTAGGTTTCCCAGGATGGTCCTATACCCCCCATACCCCATATAGGCATTTTCCCGTAATTTAGGATAAAGTCCGTGTTCCGTATTTTTTCAGGAAAAATGTTACATACACCCACCCTGGAACTAGGGGGAAATAACTCTATTGATAGGCAAGCCCTGCTAAGCCCGGCGACCTATATACCACCCCCCCCCCCATACCCCATACAAGCATTTTCCCGGATTTTTCGATAAAGTCCGTGTTCCGTTTTTTTTTTTGCTTTCAGGAAAATTTTTACATGCACCCACCCCATTGACTTGATGCCCCTTCACATAGGCTTCACTTTGATACCTCATATGACCCCATCGGCCCATTAGGGGCTCCCCTAGATCCCAAAACGTCTATTTCCATACCCTTTGGCCACCGCGCATGCGCAGAATGACGCTATTTCAACCCCACACCCAGCCCATTAGATGCCCCCTCACATAAGCTTCACTTTGATACCTCACTCGACCCCATCGGCCCATGAGTGCCTCCCCTAGCTCCAAAACGTCTATTTCCATACCCTTGGGCCACCGCGCATGCGCAGAATGCCGATATTTCAACCCACACCCAGCCCATAGTAAAATCCACAAGACCAAAATGACCACCCCTATACATCATACAGGCATTCCCCGTAAAGACGCAAATGTTCGAATCAGGGGAGATGTCCCGGCATTTGTCCTACAGAGGGTTCGCCCAGTCAGAGTTGTCTTCCTTGCCTCCAGAGGGCAGCGCGATCGATGTCGTGATGTCAAAAGGGAATCCCCATAGCATGCGCCGCCATTTTGTATGTTTATTTTTTGCGGAGACATACCGGACAATAAACGCTCGACCCTGGGGTCGCACTGATCCTAGACTCGTCATAATAAGATCGTACAAGACCTATAGGGTATCTTTATTATTATATGTCTTAGAGGGTTTTTTGAGGGTAATGTGAGGGTTTTTTTAGGGTAATGTTGCTCAATTTACCGTGACATGAGACGAGGCAAAAATTCAAGATGGCGGCCAAACTCTCCAAAGTGTACAGATGGCGCCACCATAGGAAGTTGTGACGTCATTTTTACATCCGGGGGGAAAGTTGACTATAAATCCACTCTATATACTACTGAGCTCCTATGTGACACAATTAACTATATGTTCCGGCTTGAAGAGCAGTGACCGGTTCCCCATGTCCAGGCCGTTGTTCAGCTCAGGTGCAGTCTTTAAAGGGTATTATCGTAGTTACCCATTCACACTACATATATATCTAGTTCGATTTGGGATTATCAAGCTAACGGCAAACATATAGCATCTTATGATTGTTATTTCTGATTACCTGAATAGGCAGTGCCCATACTTCAAGGCTCGGAATAAACGATAAACTGGAATATTGTCACAGAAATTTATTTTGTTTGCCAGTGCTCTGCAGTTTACTCCAAGCTTACATAGAGACGATAACAAGCGGCAAAGTTCCCTGCCTTGAAAATGCATTTTCTGCGATGGCCCAAAGCGAAAACCGTAAAGCTGTTGAAGCCGCAATTGGAGAATATCGTGAAATATACAACTGGGTAACACTACCAACGGAAACCCAAGAAGACCTGTCACAGCTCCATCAGACCTTTGACAAAAAAGCCATCGACACATTTCTCCAGCTCTCTATCGCCGACAATGACCTGGGATTTCAGAAGAATTTACAGGTTCGTGAATCATGATATAACTAAATTCATATGTTTCTCTGTCTTATCTGTCGGGATAATATGCACTAGCATGGTGAATAAGCCACATCGTAATCCCAGAAGCGTAGCATATTACCGCATATTCATGCCATGCGCGAAACTGAAGGGTAGGTTCAAGCACGCGCGTTTTTTTTCCACGAGAGCCAACACCGCCAGGGTATTTTATCGGATTGTCAGTTCAACAGTTCAAGCAATTCGCACAATAAATGTTGTTAGAATAATTCTAGCAATTTAGCGCAAGTAAAGATGGTGGCTTTGCTAGCTCTGATGAAAACGCATGTGCGTGAACCTGCCCCTCAGTCTCGCGCCTGGCTTGAATATGCCGTAATATGCTGTACTCCTGAGATTACGATGTGGCTTATGGATACACTAAAAAAAGAGATAACCTGTTTAATGTTTCATTTTGAGGTGGGTAACATGTTAGATTTTCATAATGCTACATGTTTGAACCTATTTTTCCACAAAGACATGTCTCATGGACGTAACGATGTAACTATTTGATTTTGAGGGTTGTGACATGTTTCACTGGCGTTGTCGTCTCATTTTTACCTCCGTCGATCAGACGGAGGTCCAGGAATGCAACGTGAAATCTCCCGCCAAATAATTGTCATAGTTCAACCCTCGACTCATGTGATTTCCGATAGGGTTTGTCGTGGTTCCCGATGAAATTTTGAAACAATGATTTTGGACACAATTGAAATGAAACCTCGTGTGAAACACGGGCGAAGAGCATTTCCCCAGACAATTTTTGTAACACATAATTTGGTACTCACAGGGCTTTAGATCTCCCCAAATTGGGCACACCCCCTGTTAGGGGTGGCGATTGTTTTTAGGGTGGGACAGAGTGGGGGCAGATACCCCTGGAGGATGAGCAATCAGAAATCATCCCTCCTAGAAGGGATTTCTTCACCAATGGTTGAAACACAGTGTGAGACAATACCAACTTTATTTTGCGTTTCATGGGCCCACCGACATTAAAAAATCGAATAAAAATAAAATTTCAAATTGCCACTTTTATATTTCCTCGAAAGTTTGAACATAAAGATTTTAACCCCCTTTTTATTCCGGATTGTATGAATTAGGCTGTTGTATTCTATCTGAAACAATGCCAGCAAATGAAAATGCCAAACAACAAAAAATAGATACCTTTCACTATAATTTTTCACTGTAAGTCAGCGAATTGTTGTTGTTGTAAAATGCTGCTAATACTACTTAGGCAATAACGACATTCAATGTAAATCGGGAACCTTCACTGGCTGTGTGATCTATCACTCTGTCTTAGTACTCATATTTTGACAGTGATGCAGTATGTCAGAGCTAGGAAATGAAGGCTATTTCAACAGCTCAGCCGATACAGCATGGTTTAAGTTACTGTTGAAACACATGCAAAATTCGCTAAATTGTTCTGGAAGAAAAACCACAGCCACAACCAAATGATGACAATGTTAGATTTGAGGTGTATGTTAGTAGTTAAGATGTGAGTTAACTTACAGTTTTTGACCTTGAGAAAATAGGTCAATGTCAGTTATATTCATACACTCCAGGTCCATCATCAGTTGCATATATGGTATCAATTTAGAATGCCTAGTTATATTTCATGTTATATCATAATATACAGTATATAACATGAGAAAATAGATTCAGCCAACTTGGATAGGCTTCTAGTCAGTCATCAATTGCACAAGTATTATGAATTTGGAGAGCCTATCTTCACTCCATTAAAAATTATTGCTAATGCTAAATTTGACCTCGATAAAACAAGTGAAGGTCAGTCAATTTCATTAGGCTTCTGATCCATCACCAGCTGCACATGTGGTATGACAAGAAAGATGGGCAAACAGAGAGACAGACAGACAGATGACACGGGGCATCATTACATATCATCTTCAAAGTCTAAATATTCTGTCAAAATGCACAAGAACACACCATTTTACTTCAATTGTAGATAAGTAAAGCAACTCCGAGTAGAAATCACAATTTATTCTGTATATTTTGCTATTAGTTATAGCATCTTCAGCAGTGAACAAAGTTACAAACAGCTCCATACGCACAGTATATATACAAGGCATAATGTCATCTTAGCCAATACGCATTTATGAATAGGTAAGCCAGTAAATTATATCAGGTTGGACAGATATTAAAATGCCGTCATTTTCAGAAATTGATAAATGTTAAGCGATAACCTGACAGTGATCTACAAATGGTGTGATTCAGGTGTATATCTGTTACCATGATTCAGTCATAATATTGTCTGTAATATATTTATGTCAACAAGGAAGACACATAATTATTTGCTAATATTATTAACTGTATGTTGTTTATGATTAATATGAACTTTTTATTTGCTGGAATCCAGCCATTTGTTCCATATGGGCAATATTCTCATCAGCCATCACCATTCAATATGAATGTGATACATGTACAAGTCCATGGTCATTGATACAGTATGGTGAAGGTGACCTGTAACACAAGTATACAAAATTATACCAAGCGCATTGAATCCTCGCCACATGATGCTGAGGCAGATCAGAACGGAGTGTCGGTAAAATGAGGTGTGTTTTGTAGAGGATTCTCTCAATGATGATGCTATACTGTGCACGTACAAAATATGAAGTGTTGATGTGTCGGGCCTATAGCACAAAATCACAAGCAAATTGGTACAACTAGGCACACAGGGTCTCATTTCCGCCGCTAACGTGTTGATTTGGGTGGGGGCATCCTCTCAGCGGGAGGTGGGGTTGGGAAGGGGCCTAATGTCTCAAGCAGTATTCAAGGTTTTCCATCAATATACTCTATTCCATACCCCAATATTTCAAGCACGTGAAATCAGACAAAACTTATGTGCGGGGACTGTGGCTTCCACATCCCTGGCTGGACATGCTAGTGGGGAACCCTCAATCCCAGGTTAATTACCATTGGTGGAGTTAACGTCCAACAAATGCAAAATTGAGCTTGGCATCCGGCCCTATGTTATTCAGCGATATATTCCCCTACGGACCCTGTTGCCTCGACGGAGGTCTTTGCGCTCATCCAGCGCTTGTTACGGTCCGAAATGCTGTTTTGAACATCAACGCTGAAACACGTACAACCGAGTTGCAAGACGACATGAGTAATATATAAACAGCAAATTGAGGCTTATTTTTTAAGTAGTGCCAGCACCAGTTGCGGAGCATGTGGAGCTCACGATGACGTCACATCCGATCACGTGACCGGGCATGTAGTCCTCCGCGGTGATGCGGTCGCTTCCTGTTCCGGCGGTGCTGCGGTCGCGGGAAGAAGCCTCCACGAAGAGAAAGTAGTCCCGAGACTTCAAATACGCGGGGGAGAATGTCCGGCAATCTCCGGTCATCTCCGGCAATGTCCGGTCACCTCCGGCAATGCCCGGTCATCTCCGGCAATCTCCGGTCCTCTCCGGGACAATATATAGCCTTTATCTGCCCTTCCGAATCATCAATGGAATGCACAGGGTCCCCGACAATATTGCCATCTATTTGCCCATGTTAAATGGCAAGTGGGGAACCTTCAGTGTCTCCATACAGGTTTCCCAAAAACCGTATTGAATTGAATTGAATACGTTATTCACCATACAGGAACATGTGCATCAAATATTCAGCTAATTTATAATAATGGTACATATGGCGGGAATAAAACCCTAAAGGGCTTGTTTTATCCCAGGAATTAATATATTGAGTAAAAGTGTTTAGCAGTGAGAGTATAGTATATAATTTAAACAGATTGGTGAATAAAGATAAAATACTGGCACAAAAAAATATCTGAAACCATGGGAAGTAAGACTTATAGTAATAAACATAACCTATAGGTGTTGTACGATGTTATTATGACGAGTCTATGATTAGTACGACCCCAGGGTCGAGCGTTTATTGTCTATTATGTCTCAAAAAATAAACATACAAAATGGCGGCGCTTGCTTTGGGGATTCCCCTTTTGGTATCGATGGTGTTGCCCTCTGGAGGCAAGGAAGACAACTGTGACAGGGCGAACCCTCTGTAGAGAAAATTCCGTGTGATCTCCCCTCACTCGCACATTTGCATCTGTACGGGAATGCCTGTATGGGGTATGGGGGTGGTCATTTTTGTTCTTGTTGATTTTACTATGGGTTGTGGGATCTTGTTTTCTTCGTCTCGAGCTGTAGAACACGATGGGTCTAGAAGCTAAGCGGTGAAATGTTTGAAAAGTTTGGGGAGGTCTGGATAGGCCCATAGGCCTACTGGCTCAGTGGATAGGTCCATACTGGGCAATTCACGCCTGGACATTGCGATATGAGTTGTGGGATCTTGTTTTTCACGTCTCACCACGTAGAACACGATGGACGGGGTCTTGAAGCGATTGGTTGAATTTTTTTTTGAAAAAGTCACTGTGCGCATGCGTAGTGGGTAAATAGCGCTGGGTAGACGTTTTGGAGTCTAGGTGAGCCCCTGGTGGTCCGATTGGGTCGTATGAGGTCTTATGTTGAAGCTCTCGTGGAGGAGCATCCGGCTTGACTAATATATCGTCCTTTTTTAATTATTCTGCGCATGCACAGCCTGGTCGTAGTATAGAAAGCAGGCATTTTGGGGATTCTTTTGAGGTAGAGACGGACCATCTGTGGTCCAAATGGACCGTGTGGGGTATCAGTGTGAAGCTCTCGTGGGGTAGAGTCACAATGGCGTGTATTTTATTGTAAGTCGCGTGAATCTGCGCATGCGCAGTTGGGTATAATAAGTAAAGTGGTCATTTTGGGGATGCTTGGGGGTGTGTTTGATTTGGGTGGGGGCATCCTCTCAGCGGGAGGTGGGGTTGGGAAGGGGCCTAATGTCTCAAGCAGTATTCAAGGTTTTCCATCAATATACTCTATTCCATACCCCAATATTTCAAGCACGTGAAATCAGACAAAACTTATGTGCGGGGACTGTGGCTTCCACATCCCTGGCTGGACATGCTAGTGGGGAACCCTCAATCCCAGGTTAATTACCATTGGTGGAGTTAACGTCCAACAAATGCAAAATTGAGCTTGGCATCCGGCCCTATGTTATTCAGCGATATATTCCCCTACGGACCCTGTTGCCTCGACGGAGGTCTTTGCGCTCATCCAGCGCTTGTTACGGTCCGAAATGCTGTTTTGAACATCAACGCTGAAACACGTACAACCGAGTTGCAAGACGACATGAGTAATATATAAACAGCAAATTGAGGCTTATTTTTTAAGTAGTGCCAGCACCAGTTGCGGAGCATGCGGAGCTCACGATGACGTCACATCCGATCACGTGACCGGGCATGTAGTCCTCCGCGGTGATGCGGTCGCTTCCTGTTCCGGCGGTGCTGCGGTCGCGGGAAGAAGCCTCCACGAAGAGAAAGTAGTCCCGAGACTTCAAATACGCGGGGGAGAATGTCCGGCAATCTCCGGTCATCTCCGGCAATGTCCGGTCACCTCCGGCAATGCCCGGTCATCTCCGGCAATCTCCGGTCCTCTCCGGGACAATATATAGCCTTTATCTGCCCTTCCGAATCATCAATGGAATGCACAGGGTCCCCGACAATATTGCCATCTATTTGCCCATGTTAAATGGCAAGTGGGGAACCTTCAGTGTCTCCATACAGGTTTCCCAAAAACCGTATTGAATTGAATTGAATACGTTATTCACCATACAGGAACATGTGCATCAAATATTCAGCTAATTTATAATAATGGTACATATGGCGGGAATAAAACCCTAAAGGGCTTGTTTTATCCCAGGAATTAATATATTGAGTAAAAGTGTTTAGCAGTGAGAGTATAGTATATAATTTAAACAGATTGGTGAATAAAGATAAAATACTGGCACAAAAAAATATCTGAAACCATGGGAAGTAAGACTTATAGTAATAAACATAACCTATAGGTGTTGTACGATGTTATTATGACGAGTCTATGATTAGTACGACCCCAGGGTCGAGCGTTTATTGTCTATTATGTCTCAAAAAATAAACATACAAAATGGCGGCGCTTGCTTTGGGGATTCCCCTTTTGGTATCGATGGTGTTGCCCTCTGGAGGCAAGGAAGACAACTGTGACAGGGCGAACCCTCTGTAGAGAAAATTCCGTGTGATCTCCCCTCACTCGCACATTTGCATCTGTACGGGAATGCCTGTATGGGGTATGGGGGTGGTCATTTTTGTTCTTGTTGATTTTACTATGGGTTGTGGGATCTTGTTTTCTTCGTCTCGAGCTGTAGAACACGATGGGTCTAGAAGCTAAGCGGTGAAATGTTTGAAAAGTTTGGGGAGGTCTGGATAGGCCCATAGGCCTACTGGCTCAGTGGATAGGTCCATACTGGGCAATTCACGCCTGGACATTGCGATATGAGTTGTGGGATCTTGTTTTTCACGTCTCACCACGTAGAACACGATGGACGGGGTCTTGAAGCGATTGGTTGAATTTTTTTTTGAAAAAGTCACTGTGCGCATGCGTAGTGGGTAAATAGCGCTGGGTAGACGTTTTGGAGTCTAGGTGAGCCCCTGGTGGTCCGATTGGGTCGTATGAGGTCTTATGTTGAAGCTCTCGTGGAGGAGCATCCGGCTTGACTAATATATCGTCCTTTTTTAATTATTCTGCGCATGCACAGCCTGGTCGTAGTATAGAAAGCAGGCATTTTGGGGATTCTTTTGAGGTAGAGACGGACCATCTGTGGTCCAAATGGACCGTGTGGGGTATCAGTGTGAAGCTCTCGTGGGGTAGAGTCACAATGGCGTGTATTTTATTGTAAGTCGCGTGAATCTGCGCATGCGCAGTTGGGTATAATAAGTAAAGTGGTCATTTTGGGGATGCTTGGGGGTGTGTTTGGGGTAGAGAGGGACCATCCTTGGTCCGAATGCTTGGTGTGGGGTGTCATCTTGTAGCTGTCGGTGTGTAGACCCCGATTTGAGGGATTTCCACGTCATCTGTGACGTCATCGGCGACGCCATCGGCGACGCCATCAGTACGAGTAGTAGCGAAAGTGGGCATTTTGGGGGAAGTGAAGGAAGGTATTTGAGGTAGAGAGGGACCATCCTTGGTCCGAATGCGTCGGGTGGGGTGTCGTTTTGTAGCCCTCGGGGTGTAGACCCCGAGTTGAGGTTTGTCCACGTCATCTGTGACGTCATTGGTGACATCATCAGTAGGAGTAGTAGCCAAAGTGGGCATTCTGGTGGTGTGAAGGAAGGATTTTGGGGTAGAGATGGACCATCCTTTGTCCGAATGCATCGTGGGAGGTGTCAAAGTGAAGTTTTCATGGAGTAGTCCCCCATTTGGGGTTTGTCCACATCATCTGTGACGTCATTGGTGACGTCATCAGTCGAGTAGTAGCGAAAGTGGGCATGTTGGGGGGAATGAAAGAAGGTATTTGGTGTAGAGCTGGATCATCCTTGGTCCGAATGTGTCGTGTGGGGTGTCATCTTGTAGCTCTCGAGGTGTAAACCCCGATTTGAGGGATGTCCACAGCATCTGTGACATCATCGGTGACGTCAGCAGTAGGGGTATTAGCGAAAGTGGGCATTTTGTGGAAGTGAAGGAAGGCATTTGGGGTAGATATGGTCCATCCGTGGTCCGAATGCGTCGTGTGGGGTGTCATCTTGGTAGCCCTCGGGGTGTAGACTCCGACTTGAGGTTTGTCCATGTCATATCAGTAGGAGTGGTAGCCAAAGTGGGCGTTTTCGGGGTGTGGAGTTTGGGGTAGAGATGGACCATCGTTGGTCCGAATACGTCGTGCGGGGTGTCATCTTGTAGTTCTTGTGGTGCAGACCACGATTTGAGGGATGTTCACGTCATCTGTGACGTCATCAGTAGGAGTAGTAGCCAAAGTGAACATTTTGGGGGTGTGAAGGAAGGTTTTTGGGGTAGAGAGGGTCCATCCGTGGCCCGGATGCGTCGTGTGGGGTATCAAAGTGAAGCTTTCGGTGTGTAGACCCCGATTTGAGGTTTGTCCGTGTCATCTGTGACGTCATCAGTAGGAGTAGTAGCCAAAGTGGGTATTCTGGAGGTGTGAAGGAAGGTGTTTGGGGTAGAGAGGGACCATTCTTGGTCCGAATGCGTCGTGGGAGGTGTCAAAGTGAAGCTTTCATGGTGTAGACCATGATTTCCGGGATGTTCACGTCATCTGTGACGTCATTGGTGACGTCATCAGTAGGAGTATTAGCCAAAGTGGGCATTTTGGGGGTGTGAAGGAAGGTGTTTGTGGATAGAGAAGGACCACTATTGGTCAGATTGGGTCGTGGGAGGTGTCATGTTGTAGTTCTGGTGGTGTAGACCACGATTTGAGGGATGTTCACGTCATCTATGACGTCCTCAGTAGGAGTAATAGCCAAAGTGGGCATTTTGGGGATGTGAAGGAAGGTGTTTGTGGGTAGAGACTGGTATGTTTGATACCACACTGGAAATGTTGTAAAAGTGTTGTGCTCATTTGCGCTCGTGGATTAATGTGACTAAATTTCAGGTATATCTCGAACTTGTCACAGGAAAAGGGTATTGATTGTGACGGAGTCAGCGTGTCAGACGCACGTATTCTGTGTCTACGTGTGACCCATTCGTGGTCAACCGCACTGCGGTGGCCTAATGGTTTAAAATGGAACTTGTTGCTTCCTCGCTCGCGATCAGCATTAAGAGCATAGAGCAAGGACTGGTTCACTCGGTGTCAGTATAATGTAACTGAGTGGGGTGTCATGTCTGCCTACGGCATGATATTTCAGTGGGACAGCACTATAAAATTGCAGTATTAGATCTGCTCTGTTACAAGTAGGTACCCCTGCCCCTCCCCCTCCTCCTCCCCTCTCCTTCGTGATATAGCTGAAAAAAATGTTGAAAAGGACGTTAAACTCTATTCACTCACTCCCTCCCATTCGTGGTCATCTCTTTCCATACAGGATATGTAGTGTCACCATTCTGTCAGATAAAACATTATTGCGTGATTTCCTATGGTTTGCGTACATGCAATGATTTTGGGATGTTGCGAGTTCATCTCGACCCTAATGCTACAGATTCTAAACTAAAGGTAGAAACTTAGCGTGCTGGATGAGAAGCCCAACACCTGGAACAAGTTCCTGTATTCATTTTATCCTTGCCACAAGAGTAATAGATCTGACATGCTAATGCGTCATGTTCTGTTGATGTTTTACCCTCCCAGGAAAAGGTGAAAGAAGAGTATGACAGTCTGTCCGCTAAGAACACCGAAGCATCTAAAAAGAAATGCGCAGAGATCTGGAAGAAATGTTCGGCTGATCTGGATCAGAAAGTGAAAGGTGGTGTCTACACTAAACCTGGGGGATATAAAGAGTATGAACCGAACCTTAAACTGGCTATCACCAACTACAAGGCAGCATCTGGGAAGGGAATCATGGTGAGCTAATATCAGCTTCGCATACAGTGTTGTCCCATTTAGTAGTAGTAGATACAGTTGGCAGGAGTAAAATACACCTTTGAAGTCCTCATGTTGACTGACAGATATACGTTGATAAAGATATGCCTAACAAACATTGAAACTGTTCATGTTTGCATTCAGGTCATATTTACTCCATTATCAGTTTTATTCTTTCGTAAGATATTTTCGTCAATCCGATTCAGATTTTAGAATGCACGCCGACATGTTGGACTCAATCCGTCCAGAAGTGAAATGTGTGGAATGAAGAGCGGTTAATTACTTCACTAGTAATATACTAATTACGGACAAAAAGTTGCATTTATATGTAGTATTTCAGGGATAGTATGGTACCGGTATAAAAAAAAATCCGATCATTCGAGAGGTCCAAATAAACTGAAGACAACTCAGGGTATGCGACATTCACAGAACAGTATATGTTAGATTGATGGCAGAATAGGCTTGCTTAACCTGTCAAAATGACTACAACACTGTTTTGTGATATGCCTGCCTATAAAAATTACAGGGTGAAGAAATGTTGACAAGATTTATTGACCAAAGAGATACAGAGATCACATCTATCTTAGCTGGGGACAAGGCCTTAACTGCTAAAGAAAAGGAACTTGCTGGTGAGTGACAGATTATTCTTTTTACCTCTAGACTAAAATGGAACCCCGAGTATTGGCGTTCTCGTGTAAGTTCACCCGTCGCCATGTTCTTGTTACCGCCATTTACTGAGAACGAACGAATCTATGCTGTTTGGCGTCAGGTCACATAATATTCGGTAAGACAATTTATTAATAGCAGTTAGGTCTTCCAATGCGTTTAATGCACGTGTGTGGCGGTCCATCTTCACTAGAATCCATCATCACGAACACTATGGTCTACCTTGCACCATCGACCATAATCAACCCCTCAAGCGCAAGTGTTGAGCCTGCACCAACAATATATACGTATTACTGAGACGAGCTGACCTTGATCGGAGGTCATTTCTGGGATGACGTCAGTGAAATCAACAGCACAGTGTCATCTGAAGTGTCTTGGACTGACGTCATCCCGGAAATGACCTTCGATCGAGTGGGAAAGGATGTGAACAGCCGTCTGCAAAACACGAACAAAACACACGTCGTCCTTGTTTTACTGTGTTTCTGTTGCTACTAACAATGATTCCAAACAGGAACGATATGTCCGTATATCGAAATATTCTTGTGTCGGAGTGTGTGAGAGTGGAATGTCGCGGCATATTTTCGTTTGTTTGGCACTTCCCGCCAGCACGTTCATCAGCTCCCATAGCGTTTGGCCCAGACTAACGCTATGTTCAACTTAGCCAATGTGACTAATGATTCGGGAAAAATACATGTGGCACGTATTTGAGTTATGATTCACATCCATTGCTGTCTGGCTCGTCAGTTGATTCCATTCACAGTTGCCTGGCCTGTGGGATAATGGATGGGCGATGTCTACGTATAATTTTTTTCAAAAAATTATGAAAATTAATAAATATATATTTATTTTTTATATCGATTTTTTTTTTTACTCCTCAGCCCTACGGGCTCAGGAGTATTGTTGTGGCCCCAGCAGTGTGTCTGTCCGTCTGTCCGAGCCGTATCGCGAAAACTATTGCAAGGAAGTTCTTGAAACTTACAGGTTATGATCCTTTTATTTTTTACTTGTGCCTTTGAAACTTTCAGGTCTAACCGGTCATTAATTATTTTTTTACATTTTTTTTTATTTTTCTACCATTTTCCAGTCTTCTAAAAAGGGATCTCCAAGTATGCATACATTAGGCCTACTTTCATACTGATTTACATACTCTTCCTGGCATGTAGCCTATCAAGAGCTCCATAGTAAAGTTGTATGTCTGCCATTGGTTCAGTGTAGTGAATGACTGGTCATTGGTTTGGTCTAGAAGTCTATATTCCTCTGCATATTCAGTAGTACGGTATTGCCAGACTAATTGTCGTATCACTACGCTGTTGAGGAAAAAATAGTCTGACATTAAAACTGTGAAAATCGACTTGTTATTTCGTCTAAAAGTTCTCAGAATGGATTTGAACGATAATAAACGCCTGTTTTATCGGAAAATGGCAACTTGTACTTTGTCTTGTAACAGAATTGTAGGAACCTGTGAGATTCTGTCAAAAACGAAAGTAGTCAAAAACGGAAGTAGTGCCCATGTGTTTGTGCTTCCTGCCAACACATCCAATGATGGAGTTTTCAGTTTTAAAATGAACTGTGGTCGTCGGCCAGTACAAGCGGTGTCTCGCATAACAAGTCCTCTAAAATATACTTCATGGAAGATAGCGAAAGGTATGGCCAACCCAATAAATCAACGCAAACATGATCGTTGAACTGTTCTTGTTGTTGTTGTTGCACTGACGTGAATGCATTACCAACGGAGATTCGTCAGGGGATGATGGGATGTGATTTTCCGCTATCGGAGCCAGTTTTTCTTAGAGAAGTGAAATTCTCCACAGTATCTGTATGTAATCTGTGCATTTTTATTCTGAAATTTGAAGGAAATCTGTTCAGGATCAAAGAAAATCTCCAATACCTCGCGTGGGGTTTTTTTTTTTTTTTTTTTCCAAACCACAATGACGTTGGGCTTGCAATCTTGTAACATTGTGACTAGGCACTATGAAAATAACATGTGTGGTATTGGAGGTTTGTTTTGATTCGGAATAGATTTCCTTCGAATTTCAGAATAAAAATGCACAAATTACATAGAGATACTGTGGGGAATTTCACTTCTCTGAGATGAACTGGCTCCGATATTTAGCCGAAAATACCATCCCATCGTGATACAGCTCAGTAACTCTAGCCGGTTGTAGTTATTTCTTCCATCCCATGGGCCATGTGTAACATTTAAAAAAATTATATTTCTTTTCTTAAAAATATATAAAACAGGGGTTGAATTGTGAATAATATTTTGTGGATATTTTTTAAAAATAATTGTTTCACATTAACATCAACTGCTTGACAGGATCTGGGGCAACAGATAAACAGAGGACAAATGGACAAAAGACCCGTCCGACACTTAGTTTCAGGCCAGGGCAATAAGATCACAACTGTACATGTTTCCCCCCCCCCCCCTGTAGATATGTGGATATCTGGTCACTTTTTACCCCTCGGCCATTTTGGCCTCGGGGTATTGTCATTGCCATGTACGTCCGTCCGACATGTACGTCCGTCCGTCAGTCCGTTAACACATTTTAGGCAAAACCGCTTGAGATACAACCACCAAATTTTCAACACTTATTTATCTAGTGCTAAGTCACATTCCTATTGAAAGTGGCTTCTCTCGGCCCATATTTTACAGAGTTCTGCCCCTTTACAGATATATTTGTCCCCCGCTACTTAGTAGCAACACCGGTGTCCTTAATTCCGTGATTCCGTTATTCCGTAAGATTTTCTTGTCCGGACAATAACTCGTGAACGATTCAACCGATCAACTTCAAACTTGGGGCGTGCCTTGACATTGGCGAGAGGACGGTTGGGATTGTTTTTCAGCAATGTGCATAATCCAATATGGCCACCGTCAGCCATATTGGATTATAAGCAGTTGGATCTTAGATTTCTTGTCCGGACAATAACTCGTGAACGATTTAACCGATCAACTTCAAACTTGGGGTGTGCCTTGACATTGGCGAGAGGACGGTTGGGATTGTTTTCCAGAAATGTGCGTAATCTAATATGGCCGCCGTCAGCCATATTGGATTATAAGCAGTTGGATCTTGTCCGGACAATAACTGGAGTACGATTCAACTGATCTACTCCAAACTTGGGGAGTGCCTTGACATCGGTGAGGGGACGGCTGGGATTGTTTTTCAGCAATGTACATAATCCAATATGGCCGCCGTCAGCCACATTGGATTATAAGCAGTTGGATCTTAGATTTTCTTGTCCGTACAATAACTCGTGAATGATTTAACCGATCAACTTCACACTTGGGGTGTGCCTTGACATTGGTGAGAGGACGGTTGGGATTTTTTCAGCAATGTGCGTAATCTAATATGGCCGCCATCAGCCATGTTGGATTATAAGCAGTTGGATCTTGTCCGGACAATAACTAGAGAACGATTCAACCGATCTGCTTCATATGTGGTGAGTGTCTTGACATTGTTGAGAGGAGGATTAGGATTGTTTTTCAAGGACGCGCTTAATCCAATATGGCCACCATCAGCCATACTGGATTTCATTGGATTTTAAACAGTTTGATCTTGTCTGGACAATAACTGGAGTACGATTCAACTGATCTACTTCAAACTTGGGGAGTCCCTTGACATCGGTGAAAGGACGGTTGAGATTTTTTTTCAGCGATGTGCATAATCCAATATGGCCGCCGTCAGCCATATTGGATTTTAAGCAGTTGGATCTTAGATTTTCTTGTCCGGACAATAACTCGTGAACGATTTAATCGATCAACTTCAATTTTGGGGTGTGCCTTGACATTGGTGAGGGGACGGTTGGGATTGTTTTTTAGCAATGTGCCTAATCGAATATGACCGCCGTCAGCCATGTTGGATTATAAGCAGTTGGATCTTGTCCGGACAATAACTCGAGAACGATTCAACCGATCTACTTCATACCTTGGGGAGTGCCTTGACATTGTTAAGAGGATGATTAGGATTGTTTTTCAAGGACGTGCTTAATCCAATATGGCCACCATCAGCCATACTGGATTTCATTGGATTTTAAGCAGTTTGATCTTGTCCGGACAATAGCTGGAGTACGATTCAACTGATCTACATGTACTTCAAACTTGGGGAGTCCCTTGACCTTGGTGAGATCCCGGTTAGGATTGTGTTTCATGAACGAGCATAAACCAATTTGGCTGCCATCTACCAGCGATATTGGATTATGTTGCATTTTAAGCAGTTGCATTTTGTCTGGACAACAACTCTAGAATAATTCAACTGATCGACTTCAAACTTGGGGAGTGAATGGACATCGGTGAGAGGACAGTTGTCATGTAGTATGTTTATGGATGTGCATAATTCAATATGGGTGCCATCCGCTGTATTAGATTATGTTAAGCTCATCAGCGATATCTCCATGTTCAAATCATACATTGTTGTATTCTACAAGCCAACAAAGGATTACTCGCCTCGGCTTATGGAGTTATGCCCCTTTCGGATGTAATAATCTCCGATTTTGTTATCTGTAGTTGAATGTACAAGTTATATCTGCAGATCTGTGTTTGGTACAGCCTATTCATCTCGGTTCTTATTTAACAGTAGTGCTAAGTCCGACGCCTATCGAAAGTGGCTCCCCTCGGCCCATACTTTACAGAGTTATGCCCCTTTACTGATATATTAATTTCTATTTCTGTCCTATATGCCTGAATGTACTACCGGTATATCTTGATCATCCCACATTGAACTATCTCTTCCCCATTTCACAATACACATGGGTCACAATCACTTGGCCCTTATGGAAATATACCACACTTTACCACAAAATACTACAGCAAACTTGTAGTAAAGTGAGGTATTTTGTAGTAAACTATAGATGAGGTATAGTATTTTGTGGTACTCTATAGTTACTACAGTTTACTACAGTGTCATTGTAGTATTTACTACAGCAGTGCTTTAATATACTACAAAATCCAAAGCATACCACAACTCGAGTGTAGTATTTTGTGGTAATTTGTAGTTTCTACAGTTTACTACAGTGTCCGTGTAGTATTTACTACAGCAGTGTTTTACTGTGAGACAGTGGTGTTGAGCTATACTACAAACTGCAACACATCTGTAGTATTTTGTGGTTTCTATAGTTTACTACAGTGTCAGTGTAGTATTTACTACAGCCAGGTTTTACTGTACCGGTATTACAGAGTTGTTAAGCTATGCTAAAAACAAATAAAAAAAATAAGCATACCACTACACAATTGTATTATTTTGTGGTTTCTACACTATACTACACTGCCGGTATAGTGTTCACTATAACAGTGTTTTACTGTACTACAGAGTCCTAAAACATCATAACCACAACACAAGTGTAGTATTTTGGACCCTATATGATACAGATCTTAAAGGATTTGCAATTTAATATGATCAAATAGGATTCAATATCAGTCCACAACACCCAAGTAATGTTCTCCATATTTGACTGCTCGTAGTTGGAGGGAGAGATTTTGTACCACCAATCTCCAATCTGCTGCTCATGAGGCATCAAATATCAATTTTGGTAGTTTCATATGAAATTTATCTTAAATTTTAACTTGAATTTAATACAAACTCTGATTGATATTTTCAATAAGCTAAGTTACAATTGAATTGAAGGATTAATTTTATTTTCAATATTATGAATATTCTATCGTTATGCTGATATTTGACTGTGAAGTATTTTGAAATGTCATTTAGGAAATGCTAATAAAATTGACAAAAAAATCTAATTGCCATCCATCGTGGTTCGATATCCAAACAAATGCAAGGTCACTGAAAACTAAAATTTAAATATTCTAACTCAAATTGAATTCACTGATAACCTTAATCGGAAATTTATTAAAATTGGAATAAATGTATGAAGTTTTTAAATTTTGATTGTTTTGAATTAAAGTTTTAATTAAAATTGAATTAAGGATGTCCGCTGGTGGTAAATCAAAGTAATTAACTTTTTGAATAATGCTTGTTGTTGCAGTCATAATTGTGTAATATGGG
>JAVTVY010015739.1:0-69208 GCA_036873755.1 Hanleya hanleyi | reverse complement strand
GGCCATATTGGATTTTTCAATCAGACCACAAATTGTATCTTGCACAACTACACCCAAGGGGAACCTCTGTACCAAATTTGAGAAAGACCCATGCAGTACTTCCTGAGAAATCGAGATAACAATGTTTCATCTCGAAATCCAAGATGGCCGCCTGGTGGCCATATTGGATTTCTGAATCAGACCACAAAAATATCTTGCACAACTAGACACTAAGGGGAACCTGTGTATCAAATTTGAGAAAGATCCATGCAGTACTTCCTCATAAATCACGATAACGAAGTTTCATAGGGAAATCCAAGATGGCTGCCTGGTGGCCATATTGGATGTTCGAATCAGAGCAGAAAAGGTATCTTGCACAACCAGACCCCAAGGGGAACCTGTGTACCAAATTTGAGGAAGATCCACAAAGTAGTTCCTGAGAAATTGCAATAACAATGTTTCATGGGGAAATCCAAGATGGCCGCCTGGTGGCCATATTGGATTTTTGAATCAGACCACAACAGGTATCTTGCACAACTAGACCCCAAGGGGAACCTGTGTACCAAATTTGAGAAAGATCCATGCAGTAGTTCCTGAGAAATCGCGATAACAATGTTTCAATGGCAAATTCAAGATGGCCGCCATGGCGGCCATATTTAAAATCGTATCGACACGGCATGAACAAATTCTGGTGTACTCATTGGGGGGAACATGCATGCCAAGTTTCAGCTTAATCGGCCAAGCGGTTTCAGAGAAGAAGATGTTTACGCACAACGGACGACGCACAACGGACGACGGACGACGGACAGTCAGGCCATGACATAAGCCCATCGGGCCTTCGGCCCAGATGAGCTAAAAATCAACTTCAGTTGTTTTGGTTTGTTTGCACCATGGAGGTAAAAATCTGATCCGATTTTACCTCCATGTTTGCACCGTCTCATTAAATTTAAAAAAAGTTTTGACAGTATAAAAAAATTTCAAGTCTTCTTTATGTATCTTTAAATCACAGAATGATCTAGTCAGGTTTATATTGTGGCTAAATCAGTTCGCTGTCTTTGAATTATCCATTTAAACTTTATAAACTACGGTACTATCAAACTTTGGTTTCAGTTTCAACATCGTACAATGCGAACATGCGAACGACATGCCAGTTTCTTTACAACAACAACACGACAAGATCGTTCAACTTTGAGTGAAAACAAATGCCCTATGCGAAGATTACATCGTCTGCTTTATCATAAATACTATTCAGCGATGGTCAGATATTTACCAGTCCATTCCAAGGAGAGTTAGACGTCTTTGGGCGCTTATTCATTCCCACGTGTCAAACTTTCCAAGCTATTTTTTTTTCCGCCACACAGCGCAATTCGGAAACCTCCACATACATTTAGTATGATTGCAGGCTTTAGGGTTACCGACGGCATGACCCCGATAACAGTTCGGGAAACGGACATGAATAATTAGCGGTCGGCAAACCGAAGTTTAACTGAGCGGTACCGAATTACGCGGAAATGACCGAAGATGCCGACCTATTTTTTCTGGCATTCCCCATTTCCCGATTGTTTGTCCGCAATATCTTTCGATTATAAATTAAGAAATTACGAAGTATTGGCCTTTGGAGACTTCAGTTTTTTCCCAAAATTTCAGTTTTTCCCTTCTAAAACACTCAGACTTCAGTTTTTTGGTGGCAAAATTTAGTTTTTACGGGAGTTTTGACACCGAATACCGGTGTCAAAACACGACGTGTATGAAACCCTGTAGAGGATTTAAAGTAGTCGCATAACATAGGCTAGGCAATACACCTACACTTGACCAACTATTGTTTGGACTTTTCTTGGAGATCCAGAGATTTTATCATTTATCTACCATAGTAACATTTGAATTTTCTCCTTAATTCTGGCTCGATGACCACTCATGTCAACATAAACTGTCTCTGATGACCAGTTTAGGTAAACACAGAGGTCCTAAACCCCACCCAGACCTTTGACTTACAGATCATAAAAAGGTGTAAATGAAATTTCTTAAGTAATGCCATAAAGTGTTTCAATCAACAATCTACACAGGAATGCAGAAGAACATTCATGTGGGCAGATCAAACTATCAAACTGATCACATTATTCACACACAAGGTTATACTGAATAGAATTTAACCTGGCTTTCAACAATATTTCAGCTATATTGCGACAAACCAACTACATGTAAGCACCACCCAGCCCAGTTGTGTTCCTGCTACTTCAAAGAAGGAATCTTTGAAGCAGCACGAAACCATCCACCCTCCATCCACCCTATAAAACACTGAGGAGAGCGTACAAGACACAGACAGGACGCTTACATGGTGCAATAAAGACAAGTGATATTACAGTGCTAGACATCACATTATCAAGTTCCTGTTGCTTCTCAGCAAAATGCATTGAAGCAACAGGAACCTGTACCCACCCAACCATCCGCTATTCAGACACAAAACAAAATGGACTTTCCAATTCAATTGCACTTCACATGGCTCATTAATTACATAGTTAGTGGAAGTGCTGTGTAGGAAATACAGACTTACAATGAAATGTTGACTAACCTTTATAGAATAGAGTATAGCTTGAACAATGTTGTTGCTAACGTTACTTTAATTGTTGAGGGACATTCTATTGAGTAACGCTAGCCGTCTTTGAAAAAGTTATTTTTTATTTGCTTTTTAAATATTTTGGTTGATTTTATGAACTGGATCAGCCACACATAAGAGTTTTCCCTCCCAACTTCATTAAAGGTATGAGATGATAGTATTGTATGATGCAGATGA
This sequence comes from Hanleya hanleyi, assembly GCA_036873755.1. Lineage (NCBI taxonomy): Eukaryota > Metazoa > Mollusca > Polyplacophora > Lepidopleurida > Hanleyidae > Hanleya > Hanleya hanleyi. Next base: position 66,438 of record JAVTVY010015739.1, on the reverse strand, counting down.
CCAAATTCCAGAGAGGTGCTAACATCAAAGATGTGGACAGGCAACAGTGAAAATTGATGCTGATATTATATTTTCACCATTTGGCTTTGTTGTACACTATATGTACAACGATCACAGCTTAAATCATCATTGGCAATGCTGAACTCAAAAGTCATATTTCAATATATGCTCGGCCTCACCTTTCAAAATATTTTACAAATAACTTGATCCATTAATAATTAAACGCAAAACAGTAGCACTCAAGTTGTCTAATTCTAATATTACAGATCACCAACATCAAGAGCCTAATATCTCCTTTTGCTTACCTCGTATACCCATGTCTAAATACCTGTAAACTGGGATCAATCAGTTATCAAATAATGCAGAATATACTTGAACTGAGCGATTCTAATATCCACGGATCATACACGTCAAAAGAGCGGTGACCATGATCTAGTCTGAGACGGCAGGGATAAAATCACTGTTTGTGACAATGTGGACAGGTGTCGAGTGTCCGATAATTGATCCGGATAGAAACGAACCCTACCTGTCATTTTCACATATAGGCACACACACCTCCCTCTAAATGTCGGGTAAACATACACATGCCAACAGGTGGTTATTGATTTCATGCTCGATCAAGACAGGCCATACATGTCATTGCAGAAGATCTCCAATTTTGATCAGGAGCTTTTAAATAAACTTGAGTGTTATTTGCTGTATTGATAAAAGATACTCTGCCTGTGCTTGGAACATGTACTCTATAGTTTACAGTGAAACTTCTGGCATTGAATTTCAAAGCATATGTCATTAGAATAGATCTCCAATTTCGATCAGAACCTTTTAAAAAGCGATTATCATTTACTGTATTGATTGATAGAGTACACACCTAAGCATGCCTATTTATTACATGTTACACATAGTTTCACAGTTTTCAGCGAAACTTCAGGTATTGAATTTCACAAACATGTTGCTGCCTGTTATGTACAAATACAGTAGGACAAACAAGAAATCATGGACTGCGACTTTATGAGGAGTCGACTGGTGCTTTCACATGGGGCATTCAAGCATAGATGTATAAGGCTCAAATTTTTTTGATTTCAGTTGTTTATGGATACCAGAAAAAAATTGATCTGGTGGGGTCATCAAATAATGTTTTTTCAGTAACGCTAAACTCATTGATGCCCCACTCCTCATCTTTTCCCAATGATGTTGTGTGTGCGGTATATAATCTACATGTAATTCAATACTCTAGTTTTTGAGATGGAGAAAACATTGGAACTCTCCATATAAGAAGGGACAAATAGCTGTCTCACATGACCTATGGTAGGGCCACACTGCCTAGTAAGTGATGAAATCGCTTCCCTGTTGTTCATAATTATGAAACCTGTATGTTAAATTAAGTTTATGAACAAAGAAAAATACACACAAAAATGGTCCAAATCCAGTCCATTTCTGCGACAGAATTGAATCCAGTGATACAGGATCATACATTCTGATATTTTTCTGACTGGCTTTCAGGCCCTACCAAAATCTCTGTGTATATGGACTGAATTAATCTCCACAGGAGAGTTCTTTCTTTGGCACTGCGCTGTAACCCAAAACAGGAGTTTTGTAAGTCGATGCTGTTTTACATCACTTTTGAAAGACCATGAATGACAGAAAAAATTTCTGTATGAAACAAAACTTTATAATAAAGAAATTCATGTTTGTCTATCTCTTAATGCAAAGCTGAAGGGAGGTTTTCTTATGTAAACTTTACTGCTTGGAAAAACCTGGTATTTTTCAGTGTGAAAATACTACTTTTGATTTATGAGAAAGTTCATTGTGTTCCTAGCTAGTCAGAAATTCAAATCGCAAGATGTTACAAAAAAACTATAGCAATTGCATCAGAAAACTAGTGATGACATCAAAACGGATTATTAGTTTTGGGATTACTTCAGAACAATATGACAAGTGTATATTTACACAGATGATGTGATCACACCTAACATCATCAGTAAGTAAAGGTGTGTGACGGAGAACTTAATAGCAGGACAGATGGGCAAATGGTTCATTAATTAAATCCACTCTAAGAGCTTTTATACCTCTACAGTAACATATGTAAAGCATTAAGATAAGTAAAAGGTACTCAAATGCTCTCAACCTTATCTATGGATGGCTTATGTATTATTCCAAGCCAAACTTGTTACATTATACGATTGCAGTGTGGATCCATCAACATTGGTTGTTTGGAGGGAGAGGGGAGGGTAGAATATTCCTGAATTAATATTCCATTAAAATGCATGGTGAAGTTTTAGTTCTACAACATCATGAATTTTATATCGTAGAATAAATTGCTTTTGAATACTGCATGTTTACTGTTGTTTTCTTAATATTATGTTTTTATGGCTCCATTGTAAAACAGTTCTATTGTAACTGACATGGACTCCAATAAAAACTGAAACTGAAGAGCTAGGAGAGCATGTGAACATGCGAAATTGCACCATAATTCTGTTCCTGAATTATTCTGCACTGAATTCTAAGAAGAAAAGTTCACATGTACCAATAAAATGACCCTACATGAATATAATTATAACTTTTTACCTGTCATTTAGCACCTTTCTCAGAGATCGGATGAATATTAATCACTGGTTTCCTTCTTTCGGGAAATACTAAATTATATCATTAATAAATGGTCTATACAGAAGCTAGCAACTAACACTCAATAAATCTATTGAACACTTCAACTTTAAGCCTGATGAAGTGGCCCACACCTTTATGTATAACCCCACAAGTGCTCAATGGGGGTGAGAAGCAATTTACACCTGGACAACAAGGTCCTGTTATACTAATACATCAACACTGAATGGGCTTTTGATGATACAGTATAAATTATAGACTGTTCACAGTTCATATATTACCGCTATAATACAGGCTGTCAGATTGAATACAAGGTATTTTCAATAGATCACTACCGGCCTGAACATGGTGATTGCAACTAGATATACTGTTAATTTACACCTTTACCTTCTATACCCTTTGTAATGCTAATATCTATCATAGAGGCTTTGTTTGTACTAGATATATCAGCCATTTCAAACATGTACAGTAAAATGTAAATTTATTCAGTGGTCTCTCTCTCTTGAAATTATTTATCAAGCAATTTTGATATGACAGGACTTGGCAAGTAAAAATGACTGGATAAAAATAATGTTACATTATTAAGTCACATTATTAAGTCACATATGTAAATCACTCAAAATGTTTTTTTGAAAGCACTCAATGTTGAGTTAATTTTTTCTCTTTGTACCATATTGATACTAACGACTACCAGAAAAAAAAAAATTCATGGATTGCCAAACATTACTTGGAATGAGGGAATAGGGTATCATTGTTATCACTGGAGTGAGTAGGATTTTAGCATCGCTTTCAACAATATTTGAGTCATATAGCGACGACCCAATCGCATTACTCAGACACCGGGTCAAGAAGTCCTTTATCTATCCTCTTCCTGCTGAGCATCACACTGGCGAAGAAGATATAAGTTCCACATTTAAGTCTTTGGTATGACCATGGAGCCTACAAGAGAGCTCTTGTAGGCTCCATGGTATGACACGACCCAGGATCGAATTTGGGACCTGCCGCTTGCCTCGCGAGTGCTCTACCACAAGATGCTGCAGTGTGACTGGAAAAGGTCAGATTATCGGCTTTCAAATTTGTATATGAGCATATATATGTTCATCATAGCTCATTGCAGTTTTAATACCAGTTTGAAACTGTCAACAAAATAGTTAAGGTGATGGACTTCAGATTTCAACAGTTTCTCCAGGAAAGTTGAGGGAAAAACATTTCTGACCAGTGATTATCTTGATATCTGTGCCTCAAGATTAAAGCTCTCAAGTAAATAACTATATCTTCGATACACCCAGGCTTATCAACCAGGAACAATGGAGAAATAATCTCCAGATAGTGCCATCATAGATCAGTAAACCATTGGGTAATCAGCTACAGACCAGATAAATTGTATCAATGTTTACAATGTACCTGGGGGGCAGTTTTGTAAACCATTAACAGTTCATATGGGTCACCCAATAAATTAAAGGACAATTAATTATTCACCAGAACAAACCCACCCTGAAAATGACAAATAAAATTTTGTCGAAATATTGAGACTGTCGCCATGCGTTTATTAAGTTTATTCGGAGTTACTTTGCTTCTGCACAAACCCCTTAACCACGCAACAATAGTACCTCAGGTTCCACCCTAGAATAATCCATACTCCAGCTGCATACAGTCAATTGACGTTTATTAGCATGGTTAACGACCACTGTTTAATTACCTGTCCCCTGTAATAATCAATACACAGCCAATTCAGCCAGAATTGACCAGTGCTTAATTCAGACCATTGAATAAACACATGGAATTGCTTCAGTCAATATGTACAGTAAGTGAACATGTATTTGAGTCTCATGAACACAAGGCAGATCCAATGGTATAGTCTGTGAATGTTGGAATTACGCTGGTTTTCATGCCCCAGTCACTTTTGAGTGTAGACTGGATGAGTCTCTATTTCATATGTACTATTTAATAATAATAAAATGATCTTTAATAAATATGAACGTTTGATAAATAAATAAATAGAATGAAAAAAAAATAAATGAAAAAATGATTTTTAAAATAGAGACTGGACGATTTGATGGGTTTCGTCGTATAAAGATTCCATTTGGAGGCATGGTTAGTCTGGACGATTGACATGTTTTTACCTTCGGTCGCAACATTTGTATCAATTTCATTCTAACGCCATATTGTGACGTCTCGGCAGTAACGTCATTCCCATTGTTTAGGTCATGGTAGTAACGTCATTCTCATTGTTGACGTCACATGAACGCATTGCTTCCAGCGTGCGTATATGAACGAACCAATCAAATCCTTTGAGTTGGGGGCGGGGTCAGAATACGGAGTTTTCATTGGTGACAAAAAATGCACAGTATATTGTGCATTTTTTCTTGCAAAGTTAGCTCCCTTGTGACGTTCCGTCCAGTCCCTGTTTCAAACATTTCTTAATAGGCAGAGTTACTTCCTCTTGTTTCCCGTTTAAAATACATTATGAAACAGGGGCTGGATCCAGTCTATTTTGAGTGGTGTTAAAATTCCACAGAAATGTACATGTAAGCATATTACACATATAAATACATGTACTTGGACACCGGTAACGGTACCTGGCTCAGGAGTGTGAAAAACAGCACTCGCCAAATGTACGCCTCCCTATGGTATAACACGGGTCAAAATTGCTATCTATTTGCAGGACATATCAGGCAGAAAATAACTGGCACTGTCCTGCAGTTTTTCAGTCAATTTACATGTATTTTAATTATATGCCAGACAATTCTTGACAAATGTCCTTTAAGTATTTGGTGAACATTTCAACCCCTGTAATCTTGAGGAGTGTGGTATCACACTCCTTAAAATCAGTTTTTTGAATTTCACGAGTGTGATTAACAGAACTCCTGATTAATACATGTATGTATATTCTAACATGAAAAACTATGAAATTGAATTCCATCTGTCAGTGTCTGGAATCTCTGTGGTGTGAAAACCAACAGTATAACAGTATACAGATAAAACTAAAATTTTAATAAACACGAGTTGGTTCCTCGAAAGATAGAAGTCATCAACAATCAATCAATCAATCAATAGTTTATTGCACGACTTTGAGACATACAAAGCATGGCAAGAGACAGTTCCCTAAATATTAGAATGACAACATACAACATAATGAACCTTCCATCATGATACCAGCACAAATTATCATACATATATAATTAACACATAAATGTAACCAAGCTCAACCACCATAAAACATGTAAAAAATTTTAACCTACCGGTTCCAAAGTGATATTCCAACTGAGAAGATGATAAAATCCACTAGGAACTGCTAGTCCACCACACCACTGGTGGCATATCTCGATTCCACTCAAATGATATGATCAGGCAGGTTAGGCCCAGTGTACATCCACAGTTCAGTAGCCCAGCGTTCAATAACAGCTATACAGAACAGTGTATTCTCTCTTATAATACTATATCCACACACACACACACACAGTACAGGTACCATGTAAATCAATGATCATTAGCTGTCAATTACAGACCTCCGTATACTAATGGACAGGACTCCGATATATAAATTGTCACTGTGTTCACTTGAAGCACTAAAACAAACCTTTAGATTGACTGCTAACATCACCAGCTGTCACATTTACCAATCGCCCGGTGACCATGGCAACCAATTATTATTATAGCTGTCGCAAGAAAATAATTTCACAGGTAAAAGTACAAGAGAAATATATACATCAAACTGACCCCAAATCACAAATTTCCCCAGCTGGGATGCTAACAAACAGGAGTGCTACCTACATGTATAACCAGTGCAGGATACTTGCTGTGTGAGACAGCTCAAGAGATTAGGACTATCTGTGCTATGACTGATAACATAGTTCAGATCCACCCCCTGCCTGGCATATATGCCCCTCCCATTTTTATCTGCTCAACACAGGTAAAGGGGTTAAATGGTCCAAATGTCCACAGATGTTGCATAATAATGGTATGACCCTTGGGAGTTGCCTAAGTCTGACCTAGCTCCCTTCACCTGTGTTTGCTATTAAAATATAGATATCAGGTAGATAAAAGGTAAATGGCACTTAAACTTTCTCAGAACTTTGGTGCCTGGTATATAATTGTTAGCTCAGGTACTAAACCAGGTATCAAAGTAGATACATCTGTGACCACTCTTTAAGAAATTCCTCAATTGTTTACCTGGCAAATATATAGCCATCCCACAAATTCAATTCCACAAAACTGCATTGGGAAGGGCATTGTCTTGGTATTGCTGTATCACCCCCAACATCAAATATAGCACTGATTCTTGTTTACTTTCAGATTCGAGACACAATATAGCGGAGCACCCGGCCCTAAGGAATTTAAAATCAAAGTAACAATTTTATATCATTGACTTCCATCAGGTATATTAAGGTTCAATAATCGACCATAGAGGTCCATGTCCCCCGCTAGCAGCACCAGTTATGGTGGATTACATCCACCATAACTGGCACTGCTGCTGCGGGGGCCATGGACCTCTATGGTCGATTTTTTTTTGGTCGATGATATCTCATATCATTGATGAAGAGTATGATTTGAAAACGGAGATATCGCTGATGAGCTTAACATAATCTAATACAGCGGATGGCGCCCATATTGGATTATGCACATCCATAAAACATAATACATGACTGTCCTCTCACCAAGGTCAAGGGACTCTCCAAGTTTTAAGTAGATCAGTTGAATCGTACTCCAGCTATTGTCCGGACAAGATCAAACTGCTTAAAATCCAATGAAATCCAGTATGGCTGATGGTGGCCATATTGGATTAAGCACGTCCTTGAAAAACAATCCTAATCCTCCTCTCAACAATGTCAAGGCACTCCCCAGGTATGAAGTAGATCGGTTGAATCGTTCTCGAGTTATTGTCCGAACAAGATCCAACTGCTTATAATCCAATATGGCTGACGGCGGCCATATTATATTACGCACATTGCTGAAAAACAATCCCAACCGTCCTATCACCAATGTCAAGGCACACCCCAAATTTGAAGTTGATCGATTAAATCGTTCACGAGTTATTGTCCGGACAAGAAAATCTAAGATCCAACAGCTTATAATCCAATATGGCTGACGGCGGCCATATTGGATTATGCACATTGCTGAAAAAATCCCAACCGTCCTCTCACCAATGGCAAGGCACTCCCCAAGTTTGAAGTAGATCAGTTAAATCGTACTCCAGTTATTGTCCGGACAAGATCAAACTGCTTAAAATCCAATGAAATCCAGTATGGCTGATGGTGGCCATATTGGATTAAGCACGTCCTTGAAAAACAATCCTAATCCTCCTCTCAACTATGTCAAGGCACTCCCCACATATGAAGTAGATCGGTTGTATCGTTGTCGAGTTATTGTCCGGACAAGATCCAACTGCCTATAATCCAATATGGTTGACGGCGGCCATATTAGATTACGCACATTGCTGAAAAACAATCGCAACCGTCCTCTCACCAATGTCAAGGCACACCCCAAGTTTGAAGTTGATTGGTTAAATCGTTCACGAGTTATTGTCCGGACAAGAAAATCTAAGATCCGACTGCTTATAATCCAAAATGGCTGACGGCGGCCATATTGGATTACGCACATTGCTGAAAAACAATCCCACCCAACCGTCCTCTCGCCAATGTCAAGGCACACCCCAAGTTTGAAGTTGATCGGTCGAATTGTTCACGAGTTATTGTCCGGACAAGAAAATCTTACGGAATTACGGACACCGGTGTTTCTAAGTCCCCCCCCTACTAAGTAGCGGGGGACAACAATGCACTTACATGCAATCATCCAAATTTGTTGCAAACACTGGACATCCAAACTTGAAGCCTTCAAAATATGGCAATACTCTGTAAGATTATTATGGCCACCTAGAATTGCAGTGACCGAAATTGGTTAAATACGCAGGGATTCATTCACGTCAGTTCTACGTACCTAATTTCGGTTCGTAGATTGAGTTTAAAAACTCAATTTTTCAGTTCAAAACTGAATTTTTTTGAGTAAAAAATCAATATTTTTCACCAAAATATTTATACTCAATTTGTGTGTTGGAAACTGAATTTTCAAGCTTTGGAAACTGAATTTTCAAGCTTCGTAAATTCGCAATTCCAATACCCGGTTGTCTGGAAATCATCTGGTGAAACTCAAATGAACGCCACGGTAGCAAATATGAATCTGTCGGCAGCAACAACAACGTCAAATGTAAACTCCGTCAGCTGTTCTGAATTTACCTCGGACGACTTAGTCTGTTAATGGGATATATTCATCCGAGACTGGTTCGTCCGAGAGGTAATTTTACTTACATCGTTTATTTCCGTGGAAGAATCCCGAATACTTACGAAACGTATATTCACTGTCCAATCGAGTCGCCATTTTTGTTTGGTTTTGATTTTGTTTCTTCGAACGGAGGGAGATATAAACGATAATAAACACACGTTGTGACTTGTCTTCGTCGAATGCTAATCGCAAGTATTTCTTTGTGTATTCTGTGTGGTCGGTCTTGAGAAAATAGTTATACTCAACTGTATCATTTTCACTTTTGCCTGATCAAACGAAAGTTGACACAAACGTACAGCGTGCGTTTTGAGCTCATGGCAAGGGAGTGAACTCTTCCTGTGACGACGGTCGCTTGCAAACGTTTTTGAAGTGTTTCGTTGTTGTTTTTTTCCTTCTTTTTTTTGTTGTTAACAATATTCTATCGAAACAATATCACCATCAAGACTCCTATTATACAATCGGCGTGTAACTATTTTATAAACCACTATGATTTTGTTTTTCATCGTTTCTTTCTGACAACCTAATGATGGAAATGTGTATATAAATGCAATCATGCAACCACACAAAATGATTTTAATTACACAAAAGGTTAAAAATACATGAATTGGTAACAGAGACAAGGTTCGTAGAAGGTGACATTTACCCTAGTTTGTAAAAAATTATATACTCGACTTTGTGGGGAAAAAATCACCCCGGTTTGTAAAAAATTTATATACTCAACTTTAGGGGGGAAAAATGCCGATAAATGTTATTTTAACTCAATTTGACTGTAAAAAAACTCAATTTTCCGGACTTCGGTTTGTAAAATTTGGACTTCTACGTCCCTGATACGTGTAGCCAATCTCTCACATTTCTGCAAATGTATCTATTATATAATAAATTTCATTTACTACTACATGTATTAATATTGACATATTGATATCATATCCTTTTTTAATATTCGTAACAGTTTATATAATTACAGGTTTACACCCCCCTCCCCCCTTTTTCAGTAGGGAGTGAGTGAGTGAATATGATTTAATGTGACTTTCAGCAATATTTCAGTCATATCACAACATTTGTGTCCTACTAGTTTTCACACCCAGGAATCCCACAGGAGGTGTCCAACCCCTTTTCACAACAAGCTGTCTGCAGAGCCGAGGCCAAATTCCTTACTATGACCTGAGATGTACATGACCACACCCCAGGTCAACTCTGGGTGCCCTACAGGGCCTCCAAACAGGGATGACCCTAGCAAAATGTAGTAGGTGCTTAAATTTACTGAGAAAGTGTCACTCTATATTAATTACGATGATTCTAGTTCTTATTTGTTCTTCAAAACAATTGCTGTCCTTAAGGATTGATTGACTGTACTTGTTTAACATGAAGTCTCTGCCTGTTTGAACCATTCAGTGGAACAGTGAAACACATATAATATTTTCAACTGTTAATTACAATGTGAGTCATGTGAAAACAGTCTGAACAAAACAGAAATACCAAGCACTAACTGTGACCAATAATGCCTTTATTCAAAAGGGTTACAGCAATACAGAGGACAACTTCCTTCGAACTTTGCAGGTCCTTTGGCAGTCTTCCAAACTTGACCAATCAAAGCACCATTATTTAGAAAGAACCTACATATGTTTGTTCATGATTTCTTTCAAATAAATCAGATCATCGGAAGGAACTTTTGGGATTTACTTTCGAGTGTTCAGTCTATGGCCTAAATGAAAGAATCCTAAGACTGCATGTTGTGAAGACCTAGAGTATGCATGCATGATTACAAAATATACCCTTCATCAAAAACAGGATTACATTTGCATGTTTCCCTGCATTATTAAAGGTGAAATACAAAGGTTGCAATTTTCCAATTTTTGGTAATTTTTGAATGGATGATAAAAAGATGAATTGATTTGGTGAAAATAAAAATCTAGCCTCATGAGTCAATTTAGAAGAGAATGGAAAATTGCTGAACGATGGCCTATCCCGAAAACATGTATTGCATAATTATGTCCCTTGATTTTGGCACTTTTTTTCAGAAAATTATGAGATCCTCTTGGCTAACTTAACCACATCGCATGTGGTGTCATGGTCGGTGACATTGACGCTCGCAGCAGTTCACGTCATACCCACGTCAATAGAATGGAGACGTAATTCACTGTGGAAGCGTAACATTATCTTGTGACATCATATCACGCTGAAGTTAATCATTAAGTCAAATTTATCCATCTAACATTTTTGACACCGGACGGCACGAATAATCAGCGAATAGTAACAAGACATTGGGCCTAGATGACATCTGCAATTGTAGTACCGGTACACCAAGTTCTAATCAAGAGGAAGTAATCAGCTCTCTCCTCCTTAAATATAGACGAAGTTACAGTCGACCAATGCAGAAAATATTTTATGTATGTAGAAATTCGTTATTTCAAACCCATGTTTAAAATTCCTCTGAATTTCAACTTTAATAGTGAAAAATATCAAATATAGCCATGCTAGTCTACAGTAGGCTGGTATAACCATAGAGTTTTGAAAACAAATCAACCATAAAAAAATCCAATCTGAGCAAGTTTGTACTTGTTTCAGATTGCATTTATTGGAATCCACATTGAGAGTTCGATTTCTCTAAAGGCCTTCCTTGGATGATCTCACACAGATAATGAATGACCTGTGTTATGTGGGCCGGGGTACTGCTTGCTTGTTTTGGTCTTACCAAAATCCCGGCGTAATTGGTCGGAACTGATCTGACTAATGAACTCTCACAAAAGGTAGAAATGTTCCGTGTTCCGCTACATTTGTGTTGGAGAGTTTACTCTCGAAGTACATTGTATTTTCTTGAAGAGTTGCCAAGAAGGACATGTTTAGATACATATGGTGGAAAGTTTAACTTGCCATTATTGGTACAGGTTAACAGTTTCCAATACACTAGGCTGGTTAACATGCCTTAATGGTTATAATATGTACTGCTACAATCCCATGTACATGCATATCAAATAATGAGACATACAGTGGGGCCATTGAATATTGTGGGTGCTATGAACCAGGTTTACTACTAACTATTTGGTCAAATAAATTGATATGGTCACATGTATTCATGTTGGAAGCAAATTCATTTTAGTGGTATGGTAATCCATTTACATCATGTAAGTATTCAATCCCTCTATTCAAATTCAATCATCTCCAATTTTAGGGAAAAAATTCAACTGGTAATCCTCTAAAAATTTAAATCATTGAAATAACTAAGAAATAATGGATAATATATGCATGATTTTTTAAATATTTTGTTCTAATAATTTTGATAACCCCAGATTTTATGGTGAGAAATTTATTTTCCTGTGATTGGAATATTAAGGGGAGTACCATATAGTCATAGCCTGAGAGAGGGAGGGATGACGATGACATGGTGATCATAGACAGCATATGGAATATGTTTCATTTACAATAATTACAGGCCTGCAAGTGGCTCACAATGAAAATATAGGAGGAAATTTGCCAAAATACATGTATAGGAGAAATATAGGAATTTTCTTTATAAAATATAGGAAATAAAAGAGTGTAAGACTACATTATATGTCCCAAAGATGGTAGTTTTCTTGTGTTTAATCAAATTATTTCCATTGAATGCGGTCATAGTGGTGACGATTGAGGAGACCTGTTCTGCTGCTTGGTTCAACAAAGAGAGATGTAAATGTTTTCCCATTTCCCAAGCGAAGCAAAGCAAAAAAAAATTTCTGAAATGTATTTCCTCGTGCCAATTAGACTCCTTTCAGAACACTGGTCAAAGTTTTCATGAGAAAAAGTCAAAATATAGTATATATAGGAGGTTTGAGTAAAATATAGGAATGACTCAAAAATATAGAAAATATATGAGGCACTTACAGGCCTGCATTTAGGATAGGATATTTAAGATAAAACAGTCAGCACACTCATTCGCTGGAAATTTATTTTCCTGTGATTGAATTATTAGAGGGAGTACCATACATGGTCATAGTCTGACAGGGGGGGGGGGGGGGGGAGGATGAAGATATAATGGTGATCATAGATAGCATATGGAATATGTTTCATTTAGGATAGGATTTTGTTACAACAGTCAACACACTCATCTGCTGGGAGAAGAGACAATCCTTAAGTATGTACCCAATTCTGTTGGGGGGTTTTCTCGTTCGTTGATGTATTTTTAGCACATCATACATGTATATTTTTTTCACATTAAAGTGGTACCGTATACCATGCACTGCTGACATCCTTAATTAATCGATTAATCAATCAGTTACCGTTTGTCTTGGAGGAACCATGTCCCGTTTTTATCCGATTAATGTACATGTAACGATCAATTTTGGTTCACTATGAAATTCAGGCTGTATGTAGATGGAAATGTCACTGATAATGTTCGTACATTATACATGTATATCACAATCAAAACAAGAATAATTGAAACCCATCACGGCATCAGTTGCAGTTTCCCCCGACATTGAATATAGTGATTTGGCTTGGAAGCATAACGTCCAGTCCACAGCATGGAACGCAATGCCAAGCAAGATCCAAATCTATCAACTCTCACGCATTCGGCGTGAGACGCATTGGGCTTCAATCTCACGCTCTCAGGCAACCGCCTATATATCTCACGCATTCGCCATCTCAATAACGAAATCTGTGAAACACTAGTATTTTACGTTAAGTTGTCAGTGTCCAACGCAGATACATGTAGCACTCATGGAATGTCCTATGGAATCATCGTCGCCAGTCTGCATCGTCAACTTTTCCCGCTCACAAACTGTTTCATCAGTTTCCTATCATATTGCATGGGCACCCACAGGCTCTATATTACTCACTACGCATATATTACTCACTAAACCAGGCTGTCTACATGTAAATATCTGACACGCGGTCTGACAGTTCAGATTCGGATGATGGTGAAGCTCGTTTTTCTGCAAAGCATTCAAATTTTACGGGTGCTGCTAAGTATATGAGCAAATTTGAGTGGATCGGCATGAAAAACAATCCCAAGCGAGATCTTGAGGCAAGGTACACACATGATACATGTACCATAGTTGAAAAGAACTGGCCGTTTCATTTTTCAGAAGTTGGAGTCTGATAACATAATTTTAACTTGACCCTCAGGTGGTGTCACCTTTTAGTGGATCGGCATGAAAAACAATACCAAGCAAGACCTACCATACTTGCAAAGAATCCGTTTATTTTATTGTTCCGGAAACAAAGTCGGACGGATGGACAGACCCTTCAGGCATTGGGGGACAACGATGAAAAATATGAGAAACCTCCAAACGATATACTCAGGTATGAAAACAGGAGTGAGTGAATATGATTTAATGTCGCATTCAACACTATTTCAGTCATATCACGACGTTTGGTTCCTATTCCTTTTCTCACCGGAAACCACACAGGTAGGGTCCTAAATTCCTTTCACACCCGGGAACCCCACAGGTGACCCAGTTAGTCGCCTCTTACGACAAGCACTATTGAGGGGCTGAGCCCTATTCTTACCATGACCTGGAGTGTGCACGACGACACCCCAGGTAAATCCCCGGGAGCCCCACAGGCAGTATGAAAACAGGAGCGAGTGTCATCTAATTACCACATGTAGCTCCATGCTCTCATACAAATTATACCATGTATGATAACCATAATTTTTCACTTGAGATTGAATGCCTGTAACTGTAAGCTTATATCAGCAAATCTCTACAGAACTTGGAAAGTAATTGGAGACACACATCTACTGCAACTGATCAATAATCTATAAACATATGCTATTACCTGGGAAAAGTTATTGTCCACGACCACCTGTCCCAACTTTATGTGCCATATAAATGGTTTCCTGGAATAAATCACACTCAGCAGGCAACACTTTCCAGGTTCTGTGATGTAGTAACAATACACAATATATACGTTTTGTACTCGGATATAACCATACATAATCTTCATACTTTGACATTTGAGGATCTAGATGTAGTCACAGCCCTGGGTCAGTATGTGTCAGAAACGATTATATGATAATGTTCTGGGTATATTTGCTTCAATTTATATTTATATCCAGTTGGTACATTGTATGTACAGGAAGTATTTTTTACAATCAATGTTGACGCAAGGCCTATAAACCTGTCCAGATACACTACATTTATGGTTCTAATTACCGAGACCTTTTATAAAGTTAGTCATGGCATTTATGTCTGTACCAATTGAAGCTGTTGTATGGGCCATCTTTCTTACAATATGCAGCTTGTACATGTACTTCACCTGTGCTGCAGCTTTGTGCTGAATCTGTGCTACTAGGATACTGGAGTTGCGACACTTGCTGGAAATTGTCTCAAAATCTGCTGTGCTGATAATGTGCTAATACTGTGCTCTTGTGAGAGCATTTAACTTTTATGCTGCTGAGTTCTTTTGTACATGTATGCTGTACGAGGAGAACTGCTGACTTTTTTATTTAAATCCGGATTTCACGACCAAAAATATTATTTAATTTCGTTTTTTGAGTACATAGTACTCAATAAATCCCCATTGGTTCAGTCAATGATATTTGATCGCTTTTTATAGCAAAATCGATGAGGTTGTGAGCGTTAATAAAATTTATTGAAAGACTGTACAGTATTTTGCGATAATTGCAGTCAGAAATGGCGAATTAGGAGGAATTACAGTTTTTCAGCGGCTTTCCTCCCGGGTATTTTCCAAGCTCTCGTCCACCATATGGAGCGTGTGATGTCCCATTGGAAAGGGAATTCCTTCTAGTTTCTGATAGAGGCCGTAAATTTGTTCGATGGCCAATCAAATAGAAGGTAACATCAGAAATAGACACGAGGTGTTTTTGGTTTCTCTAGGAATGCTAGGGACCGATCGGGATATCGGTTACCTTGATTGGATAAGGGTGGCCACATGACCTATATCGACACGAGCACTGGCTACAGTACTTCAACTGAGTCAAGCTGATCTGGGGAAGATGCCATCGCAAAGAATTACATGGCGAAGAAGGTTGACAGAAATGTGTTTCAGCATTTCTTCACTGTGGAAAAACTTACTGGGCTTTTATAAAAATCGATATATGATATTATTTTCCGTAAGTATTTCACATTTCTATTCAACTGCTTTGGGCTCAATTTCATGGAAGATTTCACTCATATTTCAAATTTATTTATTTTCAACTCCTGATTCTCTCTTTATTAATTTTACAAACACAGAATAGCAAACTTTCATCCAAAGACCACTGTCCTGGCTAACAAAATATATTTAGATTTTGTTACGTTTCAGCACGATAAATTTATTTATTTGAAACGCGATCAGTACTTTTCAATTCGCTTCTGCAAAGAGTCACGATCGTGGCGACCTGCAGTTTTAGATATATACGTTTTGCTCATGCCATGATCGACAGCATAACAAGTGTTGATTTTGCATTGCAATTAAACTTTGCTTATCAACAGGCTTGGTATTGGCTATTAACAGGGTTGATTTCTTACACCAGAGCCGATTTCAATTAAATGTCAACTCAGAATAAGCACTATACATGTATCAGAGGCATCGGGGGGAGGGGGGGGGGGGGGGGTAGGGGAGCAAAGGTACATATTACATTTGATGGTTTCCCCAGTACTCGGTGGATGACTCCTCTATTTATAGAGACTTATTGTTTGGTGTAGAAGTTATGGCTGATTACAGCACTCCATATACATGAACACAGATATATGGGTTTGTATATTATATCTGTAGACAGACATGTGTTCTATGTATATAGATGTCAAACAGCGGTCCTGTTTACACTAAACCCTGCCAGTGTTTGGGCCCCATCTTCATATCTCCTTACTGCAGCCTGAACACAGATCTGTCCAGATGTGCCTAAACTGATACAAGTGCATCATCAGACCCAACTTATACCAAGGTGTACCTATTAAATGTCTACTGTTCCCCCGTGTATCTATTCTCCTAAATCCAGTGCCCTCATCCATCTATCTATCTTTATATCCATCCATCTATCTGTATATCCCCTTATCTCCCTCCATCCATCTACAGCCTGGGACCATCTTTAATAAATCTGTTTCAGGTAAAAGTTTTGATCGGAGGGATTTTTAATTTTTATGTATTTTGTTTTTATTTATTTTTTTTTTTTATATTGGAAGCATATACATGTATCAAGCTGCTTTCAACAAAAGGATATTTTTTATTAATATATTAATTGCCCATGTATGGCTGGATGTGCTTGTATACCGTGTTGATGTTACAACTGATATCATAATTTGAATGAGTTACAGCTTTCCATGTCGGCAAAAATTATATAAAGCCTACTTTAAAATAAACCAACTGTTTTGCAATTGTATAGGTACATGTAGGCATACCTGAAACAAATTTTTTATGGTTGGCCTGGCAGATCAGATCACAGAGCCTGCTGGTGTTGTCTACTGGACCAGATGGGTAAACATCACTAATGATCATCGACCTCCCATAATACACATACTCCTGTAAACACAGACCCTGATCTTCTACAATTCTGCTGCTTTCTTAGCTACATGATGGAAGTGCTGTGAAAGCTGTCAAGTGTTTGGATAGGCTGTCATGTCAAACTCAACAACAGGCTATATATTAACTTATAATGGGCTTCTCCTGATACAAATTTGGTAGAATGGATTGACTGCAAGACGCATGAACTGCTCTGCAGTCTCTTCCGTAATTTTATGGTTTCTACTTTCTGTTTACTGCTACACTTACCTGTTTACTTGCATATTGGATTAGCCTGTTATTCAATTAAAATAAGGATGCAAAAAAACCACTAAATTGGCACTATGGAATACATGGTTAAAGCGAAATCTACCAGTCGACTTTCAGGTTCAGTGAGTTCCTGGTGGTTGTTGTCCTTTTAACCTCAATCTTGGTACCGGACAGATCGCTTCTTAATACATATGTAATGCATTCACTCACAAAAATGCGATTTTCAATTGTTTCAAATTTGTGATAGTGACCTTTGACCCAGCCCTCACAATTCGAAAAACTCGCTTTGGCAAAAATAATGTCATATTGAAATAATTTCTATTTAACACCATGTTAAATGTTGACTATTAACCTCAATCTTAATAAATTAATATCCTATCAATGCTCCCCAATCGTACACGTCGCTATATAGGATCTCACATATTTCAATTGAATTTGGTGTTCTGAGCGCCCATAGCATGAATATTTAATAGCATTATGACATCATGGTCGCATCTGGACTAATCCACTTGCAGTCGGGCAAGGGAGATAGGGTCACCGAGTCCGTTTACCCCAATGTTTACACCAAAGACCAGTCCATATATCTATCCTGTATTACACATGTATGGTGCCACAATGTCGGGACTGCGGCAACATAAAAGGACTAAGTCAACTGAGCCAACCAAAAATTCTCTATCATTAACGTTCCTTTCAAAGCACTATGGAGCGTTCTCCGGATTGGCATCTTCGCTTACCCAAGTCTAACACTACACGTGTTGCTTTGGCTGAACGTAACACATTATCTGATCAGAATACGGGTCTGGTGATGTCATAGCGCTATAAATATTTCGTGGTCCATATTAAAGAGGTAGTAGCGTGATTTTAGTTGTTCGGGTAAACTGAACAGCATGATCACTTGCAACATTTGCCAAAAGATTTTCAAGTATTGAAATCTCGTATTTCATATAGGGATCAATATTGTCAGATTCTTCAATTCGGTCTAGTGAACAACATGAAAATGGGAAATGACTGAGATGACGTCGGATAACGTGATCAGGTATCCATGACGTCACATTAGAAGCCGTCACAGTGCGATAAAGTTCTAAGATCGAGTATGACGTTGCAAAGCATCACGCTCGGAATGCCAGTGCGCGTTTTATGACGTCATCTCAGGCACTGGAGCCAAGTGCAGGTGCTGTTACGTTTTCAGAGAATGTCAGAAGTGTGATTTCAATGCCCGTGATATTAAAAAATGAGGTCACAGAAACACGTTCACCATAGTTGCTTTCAACTACTGAATAACTTTTATCGAAATATGTTATTTGCTGAATATTTTTTAAATGAGGCTTTTACCTCTTTAAGAGAAGTGCAATGTGTGACCTCTTTAAAATTCAAATTTGATTGGCTATTCGAAGCAAATTTACATCAATACGCCCACCACTTGCCATATTTGGAGATCACACGGGCAGACATCAAAGAAAATCCTAGCTGCACGATGTTGGCAAGCTCCTATCTTGATTGGCTATATGACATCATGTGCGTTTCCCGGTTTGAACAGTTTACTCTATTCAGTAAGTCAAGGTAAATGATGGAACGTTAGTGTAGTACTAGTATTTAACTTGGAAATGTCAAGATGCGGATTGGTTGACACTCGAGTTACTGCAAGCCTGTTTGATCCTTCAAGCAACATATCCAAATGGGGGAGCAGATAGGATTTAATTTTAAATAGATTGCCAGTTACAGTGGACATAGTCCAAAGACAGGGCTCGCTTTAGAGCATGAGAGATGACCTGCAAAAAAAACACCCTTCCAAAAAATTTGCAGGTCAAATCCAAGATGACCTGCAATTGCAAAATTTGACCTGCTTTTTTTTTAATAAGATTTTCGAAATTCTTTGATGGACCACAGCTCAATAACGGACTTTACACTTAATGCATTCAGTGTAAGTGTCAGCAAATCCAGATTTTTAGACCCCCCCCCCTTCCTGCGTATGTAAATTCTGGATGCCTCCATGTATTAACGATCACGTTCAAGTGTTTCCGCCCGTTTATGTGGTTCTGCCTTCGAATGTGTGATCACGCAATCTTTTTTGATTGTACGAGTGCCGCTAATCCAAGCTTGTTGAAAATTTCTCACCGTTTGAATTTGCCGTTCGTACTTCGAACACAGCGAGCAGTTCATTTCTGTCACAATATCATGTCCGTTTTTTTCTCCTTTTTCGTAATGTTGAGCCAGTCGTTAAACCCCCACGATCGTACAGTTGATACTTTTGCCATCACACAATTTATTTCATTATTTGGCAGCCCGGCAAATTAATCTGTCAGTTCATTTTGGCCAGTCTCTCAGCAACAAACGAATGGAAATAGGATTCCTAGAACAGCGGCGCACGCATGCGGAAGGACAATAAAGGGAGACAACAGTTCTCTATTTTCAAGTAATGCGCGAGTAGACTCCCCTGAACATATTTACTTTTGCCATCGATCTGAACTCGACCACGACGATGTATTTTGTGTTGAAAAAGATGAAAAGTTTTCTACCTTTTGGACATGCCGTCGACGAAAATGATCTCCAGAATATCCACTGAACAGAAGATAACAATTTCTGCCACAGAAATTATGACCTGCAATTTTTTTTTTTTTTTTTTTTTTTTTGCAGGCGAATTTTCACATGGCCTGCAACACCTCAAATTTGGCCTGCAAATTGCAATTTGCAGGCCGCCAATTCGAGCCCTGAAAGAGAGTGAGAAGATCTGGCAATATTCAAGTCAGACTAAGTTTTTCTTTTTCGTGAACCTTACTTGCGAACATGACAACATCTGTCATCTATTGGGGTGTGTTTGCATGTTGACATTGAATATATTGTGTGGATAGTTGGTGACACAGACATACAATGTAAAGTAGGAGTGATCAAGACCACATGTGCGGCCGCACTGAATGCAACTATTATATAGTGGATTAAATATATGTCAACCGCAGGGAAGTGCAATTTGAACTGATCAAATTTGATGGAATAGGTGGCTGATGAAATGTTCTGATAAAGAAGGTCGATCAACATTTGACCCAAATGTTAACTGTTTGGGGCGATCGAATGTAATGGTACATGTACATGTAATAGAGTAGTGGTTGAGTTCAGTGATTGAAGTTTCTCAGATTTAAATGGAATTACTGTTTTCGTCATTTTTTTTACCAATATATGTAACTGATACACAAATTTGAGAAATTCAGCCATTTATCACATTTTTCATGTCCTTACAGCAGGGCCTGATTTACCCTATTTCTTCTAATTTTTCGAACAGCATTTCAGACTTAGAAGCAGAAAAAACATCTTTGTCAACTGAGACTAAACACTGTGGTACCGGTACGGATATGTTATTTATCCCAAGAACTCAACAGAAAGCTAGTGACATTTGTAGAATGTTAGCAGAATTTCTCTCTGCAAATGCCTGAAGTTCACTTTTGCCATCTGAATAATTAGAAGAAATAGGTTCTACTATTAGTTTGGGCACCCATACATGGAGCCTAGCAAGGCGTATATATAGTGAAATACATACATATGCTGCGTAATGGGACAGCCGAAACCCATGAAAGCTGTAGAGGCCTCTATACTCTAAGTACAGCTTGATAACTTGATATTTAGCAATGTTACTATTTGTTTCAGCATGTTGAGAAAAGATATATTACACATTTGCCCAACTGGGCGCCCGAACTCATGATGCCCAAATCCATTATATTACGGGTTCAAAAAAGAGCCAGAATCAGGCCCTGGACACTCCAATCTCTATCATATATTGAGCATTTTTCAATTACACTGACATGTTTATCTGACATATTGTATGGATGTCTCCAGCTGGGAGGACGTCTGTACCTGTTGATGTAGCCCTCCAGCGACCACCCCCAACAGTCTGCCCTAGACTAATCATGTACACACAATGTTCTACAAGAACTGCCACCATGGACAAAGTGGCCATATATCAAATCCATCTCCACCCATTACAGGTTTGTTTACCCGTCCAAGGCTGTTTACCTTAATTCTGGCTGATGGTACAATTTACCGGGTCTACCTGGGATGATAGGGACTATCAGACTATCTGTATACTGATATCAGAACACCTTGATATACTTTGATTTAAAGGTTAATAGCATCAGCATGTCTATCTGCTTTGACCGCCGTGTTTGTTTTCTCAAGCTCTTGCCAGAAGTGGGCTCCGAGCCTGTTCCGATTAAGGACGGGAGTGCTTTCTGATGGAACGCATCTAAACAATGAGATAGCTCAAGGGGGCACGGAATCTGCAAGGACTTGCCAACACGATCTGACTTCTTGTGAACGATGCTGGATGGAAATATTTGCCAGTTTTCCACGTGGCTATTGCTCAACTGATTATTATAGCCATGACAATGTCATCAAAACATTTGGGAGAGTTTGTCCACTTGGGCGTGGCTATATGAGGTTTATGATCCACAGGTTGGAAATCGTTCACATGATGTCCCCTCGACAGAGAGAAATGTCTGAGGTCCTGGCATTGGAACAAATAGGGGAATAAGATGTTCCCATATAACTTGATCATGGGATCAAATTCCCACTCGAGAGAATGACAATAGTCAATACATCCCAACCAACCCATTGTCCATGAAGGATTACCATGTTGCCTGTAGATTGTGGGTCTCTTGGGTTTGATTTCCATTGATGGCTAATGCACGAGTCGAGCGAAATCCCCACCCGCTCCCCAACCTCGCGGTTTGTTGGGAAAAATGGGAGTTGTTAAAATGCTTCAATGCCCTATGGCCCGATTATAATCTTTCAACAATCCATTTAATTCATGAAAATTCTTTCGGCTCTCATGTCGGAGCCTTTATCAAGTGACCTATGACGTTTCAAGAAAATTGCCAGTGAATATACAGATTGGTAGTCAACAGATCACGTGATAAAGGTTCCGGCACGAGAGTCGAAAGCATGTGCACCAAATATGTTTATGTGGAGTATAGCTCAAAGGCTTGTCTAATCAAGGAACCCACATACTGAGTACAAGACAGTATATTAATTATTTCATATACAATTACACTTCATCTTTTTGATATGATACATGTATTTAGCTGATTGCACACAACACAGAGAAAGAATTGGCATGGCTCTCAGATGGTAAGAACAAATCCACAGATTACAGGGTTATGTGTTCGATTCCAACCAACAATAAAATTATTCTTTCGTTTAAATATTATCTCAATGCATCATGGGGGACTAAACTCAATACCATATCATTATTTATATGTACATGTACGATAACTATTTAGATGCAATATTTGGGAACCTTCTACTGAAAATGCAGAACTATGTTTCGCTATTTTCAGGATATTGGTAAGTTCCATGAAAGGTAGTTCCTGTGAATATATAATTCTACGTCTTTTAAAGCTTATAGACAAACTGCAAATAAACCCAGGCCAAAACTTGCGAGTGCATCCTTGTTTTTGTCGTTGTTGATGTTAGCGGCCTTACTTCCACCATTTTTAGAATAAAACAATGAGCGATTTCACATCTGTGGGAGATACATGAACAAAAAATCCTGTGTAAGTTGTTGTAACTTGTACGATCTACTGTATAGAGCATGTGGCTTTGATCGGCATACAAAAAGTGACAGCAGGACATATGATAATTCTGTCAAGCTCAGGATTCAAACTGTGCCACCTCCGGTATATATCACTCCATCAGTTAAATCAATGTACCAGTAATTAGTCCTCCATTTCTGCTAATTATACAAGCTGAGAGTTGTTTTTAACAGTAAAGGCCCAGCTCAGAGGAGCTCCCCATAATTAGTACCTGATTATAGAACAGAGTTCTCTGTGTGGGAGTTAAGCATTAAGAATAATATTTCAGGTTAACGTTTATTGTTTAGACTACGCATCAGTGGATTAATTGCGAATGATAAATTGTAATTGCGATGACTTGCTTTAGAGGTGAAACACGCAGAAAATGGTACAAATGTGGCAGTGTGTGAAGATTGATACTTACATGTACAATTTACTTATATTTGACTTTCAAATTATCTTCAAGATGAAGTTCTCCCTGGAATACTTGTAAGTACATGTAGCCCTAGAAGCCGGACATCTGCTTCTGCAGCCATTTCTGAAAGAACAAATGCATTGCTCGGACTTATTTCACAGGATTTCACAGTTATGTAAGCCTTTTGCATGGATATACATATCTTCTGCTTGTAATCAAGAAAAAATTTTCAGCCTGCTTACCCACAAAAAAAGACTGGTATAACAATTTATAACTTCTGTACATGTAAAATAACACCAACCCGAAAGAAAGATAGGCATAATCAGGTTTGAAAACATTGTCACTGTATATTTTCATGGTATACACAGTCTGATAGCGTTGATTCGTTTTACCTGCAGGTGTCGCATGTACATCCTTGATAATGATAGCGGTGATAAATTGCATGCCCATCCTTGACATTGTTGATATAAGAAATATTCTACACCTTTAATTTAATATGCCAACTGTGACTTCAGAATACAGTCTTGTGCGCTACTGTAATTAACCCATCAGAACCCTACAATTTTCTCTGCGAGATGTGATATGTGATAAATTTACAGATCACAGCTCTGAGATAATACGGGTTTGGATGAGCTAAATCAGATAAATGTACAACTTGGAAACTTGCAAAAAAAATATTGAGAGAATCGATGCCGTTGCAGCAGTTGCAGTGATAGAATGCACAGTTGGGAGAATATACTATACTGTATAGGCTAACATGACCAGTACCCATCAGATATGTCCAGTTATTAAGAGAGATCCATCCATCTACTATCCGATAGAAATTTAATGCCAATTGGTCACGTCCGATTCGGATTATTGAACCGCATGAGGCATGGATTTATCGCGAAATGAGAATATGAGGGAAATACCACGTTTTTCTTCTTGAATGCGAGTAAAGCTCTTCCTAAATATACTTAGGGTATTTACACTAACTGTACAGAGAAGAGCACATCCCGTCTGTCCGTCTCATTGAAGTTAGCAACTTTGGCATCTCCGCGATCTTCGCCCTTCTGAAATGCTCGGTAGTCATTTTTGGTCAGCGACTATCGTTGCGGAAATATCACCATTATCATCAGTTTCCCATCTCCCTTTTTCCTCTCTGCCACTTTATCTACCCCAAAGTAAATACTGGCCAAGGCTTGTGAAAACACCGAGCCATGGCTCCTGGCACGGACCAGATTGGTTTGAAGGGGAAATGGGCTCTTTACTTTAATATTTCTCAGGAAGAGAAGGAACCCAAGCAAAACATGCAGCAATAACTTAGAGAAGACATGCACATGGATCCTAGATAGATAAACATGGCCCCCACTGGGGTCACTCAAAGAGTACCCATAATTCACCATTTTATGGATAAAGTTTGGACACTCTCAGACAGTCAATCATAACACATCAGAAGGTGAATTTTCACATTCCAGAAATTTCCGTTGAACATCTAGATAAAACGATGCTTCTACATGCACATGTATATGGACTTGGATGGTATGATTTGATTCAGCAAATCAGATAGCCTGTCAGAATTAGCCATCTTCCCAATCGGACTGAAAACAGACCCTGAAACCGATTTTCTACCTGGATCTCACCTTCCTATCTCAAGACGGTTCGGCGACCTTCTGGGATGAAAATAAAGTACTCCTTGCGGCTACCTCATCTTTGACCAATCAACACAACATATGAGATGGCATGACATGATATTATAGGACAGATATCTTCTTATGGGACCAACTCACAGGGTTATATGACCTGGTCATGGAAAACTGAAAAAAGTAGAACTGCATAGCTGAATAGCTTCGGCCTCAAGCCCCCTTGAATTTTGAATTCATGTCATTGGCAATCTCCATCTTCCTATTTACAAAAGTCGGGAATTTCTCGGATCTCTGCGGATTTCATGCAAGAACCAACTCGCGACAGGATGAGGGGCATCCACTTATGCCACAGTTCATCTGTTTTTAATCAGATTGCCATCTCCCCCTATGAACCAAGGCAGGTACATGTGTATGTACATATATACCTCCATAAAACATCTGAATATCTGAACCTGAATTTTATCACTGTGAGTGGATTATAAATAAGTGGCCCACCTCCTACATGTACCATAACTGAACTGAAGCCAACCAAAACTGATTGGAGCTAACCTACATGTACATGTATGAGAGTACCCAGTATAATACCCACCCATCAACTGATTGGAGCTAACCTACATGTACATGTATGAGAGTACCCAGTATAATACCCACCCATCAACTGATTGGAGCTAACCTACATGTACATGTATGAGAGTACCCCGTATAATACCCACCCATCAACTGATTGGAGCTAACCTTCATGTACATGTATGCGAGTACCCAGTATAATACCCACCCATCAACTGATTGGAGCTAACCTACATGTATCAGAGTACCCAGTATAATACCCACCCATCAACTGATTGGAGCTAACCTACATGTATCAGAGTACCCAGTATAATACCCACCCATCAACTGATTGGAGCTAACCTACATGTACATGCATGAGAGTACCCAGTATAATACCCACCCATCAACTGATTGGAGCTAACCTACATGTACATGTATGAGAGTACCCAGTATAATACCCACCCATCAACTGATTGGAGCTAACCTACATGTACATGTATCAGAGTACCCAGTATAATACCCACCCATCAACTGATTGGAGCTAACCTACATGTACATGTATGAGAGTACCCAGTATAATACCCACCCATCAACTGATTGGAGCTAACCTACATGTACATGTATCAGAGTACCCAGCATAATACCCACCCATCAACTGATTGGAGCTAACCTACATGTACATGTATGAGAGTACCCAGTATAATACCCACCCATCAACTGATTGAGCCTCACGTGTAGATCACACACATGGAAGTTGACTTTTAACACACTTTCTAAGTGTTGGTCCAACAGTTGATGTGTTGCAAGATCAATAGACAATGATTGTTTTAATGGAGACAGGGCGTGCAGTGTAAAACTCCAAACTTACATCGTTGTAACCCATGAAAACTGCATACAGATGCTTTTGGAGGTAGCAGTCTTGGCTAGTTAACGAGGATGATCAGACTGACACACTTGCTGATTGTGCCAAGCATTCTGTGAAATCAGAACAAGTCTTCTAACTGTGTCCTCGACATACTACCATACGTTAAAGACCACAGATCACATGTGTGCCTTACCTGCAGTATAAACTGTACATGTACATGTATGAGAGTACCCAGTATAATACCCACCCATCAACTGATTGGAGCTAACCTACATGTACATGTATCAGAGTACCCAGTATAATACCCACCCATCAACTGATTGGAGCTAACCTACATGTATCAGAGTACCCAGTATAATACCCACCCATCAACTGATTGGAGCTAACCTACATGTACATGTATGAGAGTACGGTAATTTCCCTATTAATTCGCGATGTAGTGATGAAACTCAGCATTCCAAAAATTGGCTACTTTCGAATTATTTGTTGAGCGAATTCTAGAAAAAACGCGAGTGTTCGAATTAAATGTCGCGCCGACTTTCACGGAGAATCCAAAATGGCGGACCGCTTCGCCGTGGTCGTAGTGATCGTATTTATTACCGTGTATTAACTTTGATATCTCATCAGTTTCCATAAAATGCCGTGTATGATGTCAGAAAATCTCCTCTACCCTGATAAAGGCATCTAATTTTATTCGAGGAAGTCGAGCATATTTATCGAGTGACGAGTTCAGCACGATCATACAGATTTTTGAGCTGACGTCCGTAAATTCGCGTCCATAATAACATCGTAAAAGGCCAAAACATTGAACGTATTCCTTCCTTTTTGTTCAGTATTAGCTATGATCTATATTATGAAACCTAACTGACATGGAATTGAATGAATATTCTGGAAATATAAAACTATACACATATTAGAGTATTCCATGTTCGAGTCGTTCGGTATGTCGACATTGTTGTTGTGAACCCTGAAAATGAACCAACGGCAAATTTGTGTAGGATTGTATCACGAAGTTTTAGACAGATTAGCGGACTGTCATAGACTTTTTGGTCTTCATTATGCATGATTTTACACACACCATCCAGGACTTGAATAAATATCCCGGACCTATGACACGAAATTAATGTTGAATTAACGGCGGATTGTACAAGAGAACCGAGTGTCAGTCGGCAATACACGTTTCGATTGGTTTGTTTCAAGTATGAGAATATCTATTACGGTATCGGTACTGTAACAGTTTACTAAAAGTAAAAGTCGAAGTATGATATCGTTTTGAATATTAATTAAATACTGGTATGTTCTCATCTCCGAAACTTTACCTAATGCCATTTAAATGTTTCTCAAATTTGTTTAGCATATAGAGTAATGGAATGGCGATGGCGATGTTTTGATTCTTAGTGTAAAAATGCGCGGTGTAATTCCAAAGAATTTTTGATTGCTGGAATTTGGGTAAGTTTGTGGGTATTCGTAAGAAATATTTTCATTCACAATAAAATATTTAACAAAACCGGAAAGAGTAAGTCTTTATGATAACTATATTTGAACAAAACAGAGCACATGCAGAGATGATTGTTGTCGGCAAAATTTGTTTGTGTCCCCTGGTGGGAAAACTGACGTTTGTCAACTGTGTGATTTCCTGTCTATGTTTCATTAAACGATAGATGCAATCAAAGCCAAGATATAACAAGTTTGAATGAGGTATTGTGAAATTTACAGGACGAACAAGGGCCACACATTAACACACAAACCCATACTGCAGCGTTAATTTGAAACCCCTTTGAATTGCCTCTTGCTGGTGAATCGCGCATCCTCACACAGAGCTGAATTTGGGCTTCCGAAGGGACAAGGTATTCCCCAGGCAGTCAATTCAATGTTATTACACACGATCTCATTTGCATATGAATAAGTGTCATTTCCAGTCTGGGTGAAACTTGCATGCTGCACGTGGACTCTCCTATTTCACTATATATTTCATGCTGTTCAGATTCTCTCCACTGGAAACTGCATCTTGTCACCCCTATCCTGACTTTGGATTCTTCCATTTTATGTGGTTTTCTCTGGAGGACAAGCTGTGCTGAATGGGGAAATAGCTGGACAGGCTAAAAATAAACTAAACACTTCATTAGCAAACTATCCCGGTACTCAAAACAATGTAGCGATTGACAATTTAAATATCAAAGGAGACTGCAGCAAATGCCATTCATGTGGAGGCTTGGTGTTTCAGTAGGAAATTGAGGGGCACTGAGGGGGTATACTATTATGTCGTGCGATGTGAACACATCGTTTCAAATTTGTTTCCTATACAGTGAATCTTAATAATGATAATAATAAAAATACGGCCTCTTCACGAACATGCTATTAGATATTGTATTGTATGTTGAGTAGAATGCAGGACGAGTCAGATCGATCACCGAGGGTAGGTTTGTTTACGGTCAAATATACTTACCACATGGGGTCTGCGTAAATACCTCACCTTGTCGTGTAGATAATAACACGGACGTATGGACTGTTCGGGGGAGGGAGGGGGGAATGGATGTTCTGAACGAAAAAAGGAAACCCTTTCACCATTGTTTGTGATCTTCCAGGCTTGTCGATACGTTGTCATGCACAAACAAGTGATGCTCGAGAATTGTAGTCCAGATTTTTTATTTTTAGAAATTTTTATTGATCAAAATAATAAAATAAAATCAACGTTAAATGTACATCCTTCCAAAAGGCTTTTCGTGATGGCTCATTTTTGACGTCAAATAATGGTCGTTTGATTGTCCACTTCACCTGAAAATATAACGAATAGCGTACAGCATACCGAAAGGTTAAATCGCATCTTGCTTTCCCCAAACGAAGAATTCAGTTGCTGTGAAGAAATCTGATGCAATTCACCAGCACACACGTTACAACTTGATATCTCCGCGGGAACGTCACCCGACAAAGTTTGAGCTCTGCTCCCTTCCAGTGCCTCCTTTGAACACGGCCCAAGTGCCTCCCATACGAATAATACAGGGCAGGTCGGGCAGGTAAATGGGGGACAGCGAGGGGTTTAGCATATACGACGAACAAATATATTAACGTTGAAGATCTCTCAAATTTGTTACTTAAAATAACGTGTGTTTTTCAAATAAAGGAATGCTGGTTTAAAGAAAGATATTTGATATACGAACGCTGGAAACTGAAGAATGATTTAATAGCGGGCTGTGTGCAGACAATCGACCATGTGCGGGGGACTACCGTATATATTTTTCCCGACTGCGGCGAAACGCGATCAAGTTAGGATAAAATTACAGGACTGCGGAGTTAATTGAATCAATTGTTTTCCTTATAGACTGTAAGTAATAGTAATTCAGTCTGATTATATTGTACCATTCCCTGTTGTTTCTCTGCGCTTACAAATAATAGTGTACGCCGATATACTATACGAGATTCTAGTAGCCTAACATATTCACTTTACTTTCATCGGCACGAACTCTGTGGCGAAAACGGGAGTGTTCGAATTTATTGTTTCACGGATATTGAAAATGCTCCCGTGTTCGTTTTATTAGGATGGACAAAATCGGAAAAATCGGCCGTTTTCGAATTAAATTTGGAAGGTGAATTAATAGGGAAATTACCGTACCCAGTATAATACCCACCCCAGGGGTTTCCTTATCTTTGAACGTAGGAGGCTGTTTCCAAAAAGTAGGAGGCTATTAATGCCGAGCGAAGCGAGGCGTAGCTTTCAAGGCGAGGGGTCTGGGGGCCGCCTAGGCCCCCAGAAGCTCTGGGGATCTAGAAGCTCTGTGATGCATTCTAAGCCTATTTTGGGCCTCAAAACAACTGATCATTGGTCAATGCTTTCATCTAAATTCCTCATCAATTAGTTTAAAAAAACACACTTTCTGAGAGTTATGTTTTCACTATGATCTTGTTTGACTAGTCTACGTATGAACAACATACTATTGACTAGAACATGTGTATTTTAAAAACAAAGATTCAAAATCAGAGTTATTTTAATTAATATTTTAAATTGTTTTAATCATATTAAATGTGTGTGCAACGGGGAGACGTTCTAAGATCTGTGAAACCCAAACACGGAATCCTTGACCACACAGGTCACGGCTTAACTTCTTGCACACACGTTTAATATAATTATAGCTTTGTTGTCAAATGCAAACTGCCTTGTTCATCGCTGATTGTGCTTTCAGCACTTTCAGTTTCTGAAATATATTGAGTCAATTTCCATAAAAACCATAATTATTACAACAAAACATTTTTTCATTGTATTTTTATGAACACTAAACTCTTGTTCATTTTGCTGTTTTAATGAAATTCTGAAGAATCAATTACTATTTTAATTTTTTTATTTTACATAATTAATTTTCACCATGAAATTAGCAGACAGAGATATGATACAGAACATTTGTTCAGAATCTGTATTTTAGGATGGAGATAGCCTAATCTTTGCACAATCCAACACATTTTACACTGGGCAGGTCTGATTTTTATAAACTTGAGAACTCGTTGGGCAGCCACATTAAAATTATCAGGAATGTGAATAGCCTGTCCCCCCTTGTCATAGGCGTAAACTTAGAATGAACGTACCCCAGAACCTTTCTGGAGGGGAGTGGAGACAATAGAATATTCCATAGCATGGCGAAGACAACTGCCAAGTCTAGCACATGTTTCATTCCAGGCATTCTTTCATGAATACTTGCAGATAATCTACAATAAAATTATTATTACCTTTTGATCGTTTTGCCCCAAAACCAAAAGCCTCCATGCTGCAATATCAGACTGGAACTTCGTTTGGACATAGTATATTCCCTGCTGTCAGTTTACTATTTCAAGTGCATGCGGCATGAATACTTTAGCTACGGTTCATTCACGCGTGGTGTACGACCTTGACCTTCAGTAGGTCATGATCTGTTGGCGTGACAAGAGACGTAGGCATGACAGTTTCACTTTCAGTTCGCGAAATCAGACATAATACGAAGCTGCGCATCTGAAAACCCCTCGGCTCTGGGCGCCAGCCATTCATAATGTATTCAATTTAAAACAAGACTTCAGGAACACCAAGCAGTCAAGTAACAAATATACAGATTATGAAAAATTTTGCCATTAGAAATGGCCTCAAACGTTTCCGTCCAATCAGAGAAACCGGTATTCATTACATAAGTCTGTTGATGCATCGACGATGTATACCAAATTTTACATCGAACATTTGAAAATTATCTGAGATAGAGATCCCTAATGATTTCGCATAAATTAAAGATGGCTGCCCATCCTTCCCACCACTCAGAGAAACTGATGTGGTTATTCATTGCAAGTCTCTTGATACATAGATTCTGTATACCAAGTTTCATATAGAACACTGAAATGGTATCAAAGATAAACATCATTAAAGATTTTGCATAAATTAAAGATGGCCACCAAGGTTTCCGCCCAAGCAGAAAAACCAGAACTGTCTAATCGATGTATACCAAATTTTACATTGAGCACTTGAACCGTATCAGAGATATAGATCATTAATGATTTCGCATAAATTAAAGATGGCCGCCCATCCTTCCCGCCACTCAGAGGAACCAATGTGGTTATTCATTGGAAGTCTCTTGATACATCGATGCTGGATACCAAGTTTCATATAGAACACTGAAATGGTATCAAAGATATATATCATTGAAGATTTTGCATAAATTAAAGATGGCCGCCAAGGTTCCGCCCAATCAGAAACGCCATTTATCGTAAGTCTATTGATGCTTCGATGATATATACCAAATTTTACATCGAGCACTCGAACAGTATCAGAGATAGAGATCATTAATGATTTTGCATAAATTAATGATGGCCGCCCATCCTTCCCGCCACTCAGAGGAACTGATGTGGCTATACATTGCAGATCTCTTGATACATCGATGCTGTATACCAAGTTTCGTATAGAACACTTGAATGGTATCAGAGATATATATCATTGAAGATTTTGCATAAATTAAAGATGGCCGCCAAGGTTTTCACCGAATCAGGGAAACTGGTTTGGTCATTCCTTTGAAGTTTCTTGATGCATCGATGATCTATACCAAGTTTCACACTGAACAGAGAAATGGTACCTAAGATACACAAGATTAATGATTTCGCATAAATTAAATATGGCCGCCAAAGTTTCCAACCAATCAGGTCCAGATTCAATAGGGTTCTGCGTCATGAGCATATGGATGTGCAGTGCAAGTTTGGGGTGCCTAGGGTAAGTCGTTCTAAAGATATCTTGGTAACAAGAAACCTGTGATGGTTTCGCATAAATTAAAGACGGCCGCCAAAGTTTCTAACCAATCAGGTCCAGATTCAATAGGGTTCTGGGTCACAAGCATACGGATGTGCACTGCAAGTTTGGTGTGCCTAGGGTAAGTCGTTCTGAAGATATCTTGGTAACGAGAAAGGTGTGACGGACAGACGGACGGACGGACAGACGGACAGACGGACAGACAGACGGACAGACGTACATGACGACGACAATACCCTTCGGCCAAATTTTGGCCGAGGGGTAATAAAAAGTAGAACTCAACAAAGGCAAATGAAGTTCACAGATCAACTTTAAATACAAGAAATGCTGACTGCGATAAAACGCCGACGTGAGTAAGTTTACAACAACGACAACACGGACAACAACAACAACACCATGTTAATTTTTTTTTTTTTTTTTTGTTGCTGCCGACGAAGTAGGCGGTTTCGGCGATAGTAGCCGCCGAAAACCGCCGCCTCTTAAGGAAACCCCTGCACCCATCAACTGATTGGAGCTAACCTACATGTACATGTATGAGAGTACCCAGTATAATACCCACCCATCAACTGATTGGAGCTAACCTACATGTACATGTATGAGAGTACCCAGTATAATACCCACCCATCAACTGATTGGAGCTAACCTACATGTACATGTATGAGAGTACCCCGTATAATACCCACCCATCAACTGATTGGAGCTAACCTTCATGTACATGTATGCGAGTACCCAGTATAATACCCACCCATCAACTGATTGGAGCTAACCTACATGTACATGTATCAGAGTACCCAGTATAATACCCACCCATCAACTGATTGGAGCTAACCTACATGTACATGTATGAGAGTACCCAGTATAATACCCACCCATCAACTGATTGGAGCTAACCTACATGTACATGTATGAGAGTACCCAGTATAATACCCACCCATCAACTGATTGGAGCTAACCTACATGTACATGTATGAGAGTACCCAGTATAATACCCACCCATCAACTGATTGGAGCTAACCTACATGTACATGTATGAGAGTACCCAGTATAATACCCACCCATCAACTGATTGGAGCTAACCTACATGTACATGTATCAGAGTACCCAGTATAATACCCACCCATCAACTGATTGGAGCTAACCTACATGTATCAGAGTACCCAGTATAATACCCACCCATCAACTGATTGGAGCTAACCTACATGTACATGTATGAGAGTACCCAGTATAATACCCACCCATCAACTGATTGGAGCTAACCTACATGTACATGTATGAGAGTACCCAGTATAATACCCACCCATCAACTGATTGGAGCTAACCTACATGTACATGTATCACAGTACCCAGTATAATACCCACCCATCAACTGATTGGAGCTAACCTACATGTACATGTATGAGAGTACCCAGTATAATACCCACCCATCAACTGATTGGAGCTAACCTACATGTACATGTATCAGAGTACCCAGCATAATACCCACCCATCAACTGATTGGAGCTAACCTACATGTACATGTATGAGAGTACCCAGTATAATACCCACCCATCAAGTGATTGAGCCTCACGTGTAGATCACACACATGGAAGTTGACTTTTAACACACTTTCTAAGTGTTGGTCCAACAGTTGATGTGTTGCAAGATCAATAGACAATGATTGTTTTAATGGAGACAGGGCGTGCAGTGTAAAACTCCAAACTTACATCGTTGTAACCCATGAAAACTGCATACAGATGCTTTTGGAGGTAGCAGTCTTGGCTAGTTAACGAGGATGATCAGACTGACACACTTGCTGATTGTGCCAAGCATTCTGTGAAATCAGAACAAGTCTTCTAACTGTGTCCTCGACATACTACCATACGTTAAAGACCACAGATCACATGTGTGCCTTACCTGCAGTATTTCTGCAACCAATAGGCATGATAGGCAAGGCACCTGGAAGATATGTCACCGCACATTAAAACTGTCTGGTATTTACACCCCTCTTACTTTCCCGTTCACTCTGTCCAATTGATCCCGTTCACTCTGTCCAATTGATGCCAAGCAAGCTACCTGGCAAATTCTTACCCTTGGATAATAGCCAATCAAATTCAGCGGGACATGCAGGGGACATGGTTTTTGCACGCACTGTGTCTTAACTGTCTCAGAATGACAAGATTACATGTATGTCTGCATTACAAAGTCAATGCAACCAATCAAACTA
Source organism: Hanleya hanleyi (assembly GCA_036873755.1). Lineage (NCBI taxonomy): Eukaryota > Metazoa > Mollusca > Polyplacophora > Lepidopleurida > Hanleyidae > Hanleya > Hanleya hanleyi. Next base: position 31,408 of record JAVTVY010015739.1, on the reverse strand, counting down.
TTCCAGTGGTTAATATACCAGTGATGGCAGAAATCTTATTATCCACTGTTTGCAGGGTACCAACATGCTCATCTCATTCCCTTCTATCTACAATGTATTCTTTCATGTGCTATTAAATATGAATCATCTCTCAATACACAGCTTTGTAACACAAACAATAATGTGTAGTTCAACATGCAGGCTGTTGTGTGTAGTGTTGAGAGCAGACATGGACAAAATCAATAGATGCCGAACATTTTTTCATCTATCCTAGGAGTTTGCGAGACCTGGGGTAAACAGTACAAATTGGTAAACTAATTCTACCAAGGTGAGATCAAACATCACCTCAGTCCATCAAATATTTAACCAGGCTACACCTAACCGCTGTTCTTATCGGAGTCACACTGCATGGAACATGGTATTCAGTACCAACATACCAAGATACAAATGTTAGAGAGGTCAGACAAGCTATTAAATCATGCATCATGCCAACGTCCATCCTGACCTGGAGTTTTACCCTTGTTTATTTCAATGCATGTGACAGACCTACATGTAAAGTCAACTTTCCTGTGGATTCTGGAAGAAAAGTCACCTGTATCAAGAGATGGTTGAGAATGTTGGCACTTGTAGAGTTGTATGTGCATCAATGTATTCATTTCATTGTTTCCATTCAATCTACTTGACCTGATTAACGCGAACATGTTTGACATCTGCAACAATTTTTGCCCCCCGCTGAGAATTGTCCTGGTGTCCTTCTCAGTTTTGTCATTAATTAATACAATATCACAAGAAAGACTATGGATAGGACAGGAATCAAAATAGGATACCTGCCAGCAGAGGACTGGATCCACAAAGGAGAAGTCAGGCCAGTTGAGGAGTGCATCCACAGTGGAGGAGACTCTGGCCAGATCTGGGGAGTGGATTATGACTAGCTGTCCTGTCATAACCAAAACACTGTTTATTAATTATTCTCCAGTTTAAGTTTTATTAGTCACCATATCTCTGTTAATATAGTTATTGTTCTATTACCACCAGCTGGCTTTGTTCCCTACTACCTTTCATCCTGTATTTGTTTCATTAGTTTATCAATAGCTTTATGTTCAGACATGTCGGAGGAATCTTGCTGTGTTGGCATCTGTCGCAACACTGCCAAATATACTAGTATATAAACCTTGTTAAAGTAATATGTACGGTTAATAAACCTAAAAGTACAACTTCACAACAAGTCTCCAGAGTCCTTATTTGATGTCACCCAACAGTTGAAGATCAGAACCCCTGGTTAAATTGGTGAAGAATCCGAGCTTGCCTTCTTTTGAGCTAGGCAAACGATGCTTGTACCAACTTTGTGGAAAACTGACATCATTGATAAGACAAGTGTAAGCCTATTTTTTGGAAAACCACAAAATGGCTGCTTCTCTACCTCAGGTTGTTCTTTCTGCTTTGGACTCCCTGGATCTGAAAAATCTACCAATGTCTTGGAAGATACAGGACAATGGACACCATGTCGTCATCAACCTTCGCTGGGAACATCATTCCACTGCTGCATGCAACTGTCTGCCATTTGCGCTAAGACGTATGCAAAAGGTGGCACCACTGAACTACCCAAGAAGATGACGAAGAAGACACCATCTGCGATTCAACGGGATAACTCACGGATGGAAAACTTTACGAAGAGGAAACAAGATCACCATTCCAAGGACTTCTCGAGCCTCAAAGACACATCGTGACTTCAAACTAATAACACTGTAACACCTGACGTTAAACAGATGAGTTCATTTGAATTACTGAATAATCCTGAAACATGATGTGCTCCTGTAGTAGAAACGAAAACAGATATGCTGGAAAAGAAAATACAGACACTGGAGACAGAGATGTCTGAAATTCATAAGGCTCTTAAAATCGCTAAAACTGAAAACCTACAGCTAGTGGATAAAGCTACAGTACAGAGCAGAAAAGACTTGACACTAGTCGCGAGGAAATAAAAACAAAAATACGTGTCAGGCGCACCTACTTGTTCAGGGCTCCGTGTTAAAAACGCGAGAAAGAAGAAACACTTTTACCACTGCCTCACGTCAAAAACGCGCCCACCGAAAAGTTCCAGTCGCGTTCTAAAGATTAAGCGCGAGTACCAGGTACGTCCTTTTGTTAGTTCTGACGCGTTATTTTATAACTGTTGAAAATGCGAACATGTTTTATGCAAATCAGTTAAAAGCGCCATCGGTGTGACAGTGCTTGTATTGTTAAATAAATGATTCGCGGAGAACAGTAATTGTCAGTGAATGGTCGTTCGGACGCGTTCATAGCGCAATTGAATTTATTGTCATAGAAAGGACTTCAAATTCCACTGAGCAGTTTCATTAATATTACGCATTCTGTTCAAATTGATTACCGTACCTAGAATCTGGAGTCTATATAAATGTGTTTTGTACGATATTTGTAAAATTTATCTGCCAGTGTCCGCATTTTATTTGCCTGCATAAATCACGCTATACTGTGGTATCACTTGTCATTACACGGAAGTATTTCCAACTTCAAGAAAATAACGAAGATCGTCAATAATGGTCAATATCACAGAGATATATGTTTCTTCTTCCTACTACAATCAATTTTATATTAGATCTAAAAATATAATTTTGTATGCTCTGAATTGGAATGAAATCTTTCGCGACGTCTGCACGAAGAAGTGCTCTCGCCGAGGTCCATGTGCTGCCAAAGCAACAATAACAGCACGGAACTCTTCGGTCTTCAATTTCACATTCCGGTTTTCTTGTGCAAAAATGGCTTTATGGAAGAATTTCTTTCGTTCACTCTAGATTCTATTTGCGTTCCACAATATAATCTGTTATGGAGGCGACTGTAACACTGTTGATAAGTTTTGGCGGGATCTGTTGTTGTAATCCATTTCCATAAAGACATCTTTGTACGCGATCTAGTGTTTCGAATTCAGAGGTGAATGATATCCCTTCTGATTGAAAATTCGCATACGGATTTCGCGGGCCATCCGTTCCACTTAGATTTGCCTTTCCATTTTAGCATAGTATACTCAAGTTGTGACACTTTATTTCATCCTGCCGTTAATATTATCATAATCCCAATGTGCGAAAGATTACCAGGTGAATCGCTAATCCTCTGAACTGTTTTTCACTTGCCTCCGTCACTGAGTTGAAGGTGACACCTCAGTATTATTACTTCACAGCAGGTAAGTAACAACGATGTCGGTCACATCTCAGAAGAGTTCAACAGATTAAATTAATAAGAAGATTTAAGTATAATATATTTTATTTGAGCATAAAATCACTGAACTGTCGCTATCCACACTATACATGTATATTTATTTATTTTAAAATACAGCGCTTGTAAACATCTTGCATGAACTAAGAAATGTAACGTGAAATTGAAATAAAACATTGAGTTTATGGGCCGCGAAATCTGTATGGGAAGCGGCTCTTAAACTACAATTTCAATCATGTCAATCAATATCCACGGGAGATTTCAATTTCGGTTTTACAAACAAATCCCGGGGATTGCCGCTCACGGTCAGTCGTATTTTGAACGTTCAGAAAGAAGAGAATTTGTGTGTGTTTGTCACTGAAAATTTATTGAAACATTCAGAATAATATGGAACTTGATTCTCTTAATTTGTTTTTGCAGTCATACCATCGATGCACGAAAATAAAAACCAGCGAAATTGCTTATTCTATAAAACCGCGAAAGTTTATGTCCGCGAATAAAATAAATAAAATAAAATATAATAAAAAGTCATTTACAGTACGAGGAAAGAAAAAGTTATTCAAACACAGTAAAAAATAATTCTCTTAGATTTTCTTGAATTTCTTAAATAGGAAAAATACATTATTTCCTCTGTGATACAATGTTTAGAAAGTTCCGAACAATAATAATTATGACGTTTTGGGGGATAGTTTCTGACAGTTATTTGAAAGGAAAGAAAACAAGAAAGAATAAGAAATAAGAAAAACCTTCCAATTTTCTCCGTAAATGATATTGATTGTCTATGCGTGAGGCGGCTCTTTCAGCGGGGCTTAGCTCTGCAGGGTCAAAGTTCGCAGAGTTGACGATGTCAATTCCATTTGCAGTATACCTCCAATTCCCAGGAACTGCGGAGGGACTCTTATTTCCTTGTTTATAATGCAGAGATGACAATTGAACGTGTTATCAGCCTCACTGATTCCAACCAGGGAAATAAGGACGTCTTTTGTTCTAGGCCAAGCATTCAGAGTACCGGTATACAAATTTTCAGAGGTCAAACATTCCTTTCCCACCTCGCACCACGTGGATCTATTGGCCGGGAGTTCACATTATGTATTTATAACAATTACAATCAGTACATTTTGTAAACATCATTTAACTATACGGGTTTCTAACCCATTCTGTCAGTCATTCAACTTTATCCACAGGCATAACTTTGCATTCATTCATTCATTCATTCATTATTTCTTGTAAATTGAAAGCCTTCCCATTCTCGCCCCGGTCCGTTCATTTCGTTCTGGTCAAACGCCGTTCATAACATGATAATCTGGTCATAAATCGTTCAAACTTCGGTCGGATTAAAAATATTTGCAGTCATATTTTAATAACTGCGAACGAAACGAGTGTAAACATTAACGCAATTGCCTCTGTACTCATCCCCGCCATCGGTTGTCGACTGAAGAACGCTTCACACAAAATTTACACCCGTTGAGAAATCTCGCGTATATTTCCCGCCTGTCTGGTCGACGCGCTGAAAACAAGTCTGCATTCAGCCTGGCGTCGATGTCTTTCAGGACCGCGTCGGAGATAAACGCGGAAAATTTATAGTCGCTCCATACTCGCGATTTAGACGCGCGCTTAACTTTTTTCAGTCGGGACAGTCTTCAATTGACGCGGGTGAGTAGTCGCGTTAGACACACGCTACAATCGCATAACACGTCAAGTCTTTAATGCCCTGTACTGTACTGCACAGAGTAAAGAAATACCAGAACTGAATAAATCATGACGCTCAGTGACAATCGATCAGCTTTTCAAGAGAACTTGATAGTAAGTATGATGATGTTGTAAAACTCAAATCAAAGACTGTAGAAACAGAAAGATTACACCATGAATTTATAATTGCAACAGCGAAGATTCAAGAACTGACTAAGCATCAACAAAACGTTCAAAAAGCAGCGCAAAACTGGAGACCGGGCCGACACAAAAATAGAGACTATAGATTCATGTAGTTTTCGGAATTTTCAGATGATGTATACCTTTCCCATGAAGTATCCACAGGGGCAAATATGACCAGCTGTTCTGTAATAACCTATACACTGTTCATTAATTATTCTATAGTATAAGGTTTATTAGTCGCCATATTTCTGTTAATATAGTTATTGTTCTATTACCACCAGCTGGGTTTGTTTCCTACTACATTTAATCCGGTATTTGTTCCATTAGTTTATCAAATTCAGAGGAATCTTGCTGTGTTGGCATCTGTCACAACACTGCCATGCCAAATCTACTAGTATATAAACCTTGTTAAACTGTTAGTTAGTTAAAGATGTAATCAGCCTCAAATCTGGGCAGAAATCGATGTCTCTCAAACTCGGCGAAAGTGACATATGTTACAACAGGTACAAAACGAAACACATTTGACCACAAAAACTAAACTTGTTTCCACCATTCACGAGAAAATAAGAGTTGATCTCTAAAAATAAACAGCATGGCATGCCGTTTATTTTTCCACGGCCGTGTCAACAAGCGTACACATGTATGGTGCATTCTACCAACGTACGCTATGCGACATCACCGAACCGTGGGCACGAGCCAGGACGTTATCCCATGGCTGCAGCTGTGCAGCATTCAAATTTGTGAGTGTCGCTACGTCACTCATATGTCACACAGTGACGTCATTTTCCTCTCCGCGTACAACACACACTCAATGGCGAAACAGAAAAGCCGTCGAAGCGAACAGAGTTACAAATTTCTCTGACAAGATATTCTTGCATTCGTTGTTTATGACGATCCCATTATCATCAAATATAATACATATGATGCTTTGGTAATCAACCCTGCTGAAAAGACGCACAGGGGAGAGGGTACAAAATCCATCCATTTTGAGGCTGATTACATCTTTAAGTAATATGTACGGTTAATAAACCTAGAAGTACAACTTCACAACAAGTCTCCAGAGTCCTTATTTGATGTCACCCAACAGTTGAAGACCAGAACCCCTGGTTCAAGGATCCACAGAGGAGAAGTCCGGCCAGTTGAGGAGTGGATTCACAGTGGAGGAGAGTCTGCCCAGATCTGGGAAGTGGATCCACAGTGAAGAAGTCTGTCCAGTTGAGGAGGGAGATCCACAGTGGAGAAGAGTTTGGCCAGATCTGGGGAGTGGATCCACAGAGAAGTCTGGTCAGTTGAGGAGTGGATTCACAGTGGAGGAGAGTCTGGCCAGATCTGGGGAGTGGATCCACAGTGAAGAAGTCTAGCCAGTTGAGGAGTGGATCCACAGTGGAGGAGAGTCTGGCCAGATCTGGGAAGTGGATCCACAGTGAAGAAGTCTAGCCAGTTGAGGAGTGGATCCACAGTGGAGGAGTCTGGCCAGATCTGGGGAGTGGATCCACAGAGGAGAAGTCTGGCCAGTTGAGGAGTGGATCCACAGTGGAGAAGAGTCTGGCCAGATCTGGGGAGTGGACCCACAGCGGAGGAGTCTGATCAGCTGAGGAGTGGATCCACAGTGGAGGAGTCTGGCTAGCTGAGGAGTGGATCCAGTGGAGAAGGCTGGCCAGCTGAGGAGTGGATCCACAGTGGAGGAGTCTGGTCAACTGAAGAGTGGATCCACAGTGGAGAAGTCTGGCTAGCTGAGGAGTGGATCCACAGTGGAGGCGTCTGGCTAGCTGAGGAGTGGATCCACAGTGGAGGAGTCTGGCCAGGTGAGGAATGGATCCACAGTGGAGGAGTCTGGCTAACTGAGGAGTGAATCCACAGTGGAGATGTTTGGCCAGCTGAGGAGTAGATCCACAGTGGAGAAGTCTGGCCAGCTGAGGAGTGGATCAACAGTGAAGGAGCACAGGCATTTGATAAGGGTCAGTATAAGATGGGTATCTCAGTTATATCTGATTATCCGTGGTAGTTATGTATATATGGACCCCACCAACAAAGGTCGCAGACAAGGTACCGCACTGTCCATTACAACCCGAATTTAGATAGAAATTTCCATGGGAAAAGTCACAGTTCATACTTTGCACATACCTTTTATCCAATAAATGATGTTCGTTGAACATAGCTGCTGCATTGATTTTAATTATTTACGGCAACAAAAAGATGTATTTCATGTAACTCGACAAATATGGTTGAAACAATTTTCTTAACAACGTTAACCGAACATGATGAGATACACGGCATTTGATAGGCCAATATCGCTGTCTCTGTCAGCTTTCAAGATTTCCGCATTCCATGGAATTTGTGATGACCGTAGCAACCAGTGCATTGACCAATCAAACGACTCGTACTTGTTACGTTTCGGAAAACGTTGTTAAGAGAATTTCAAACAAAATGGCGAGTGATTTACCTTCACTCCGTGTTAGAAGAATGGGGTATATATAACATTATGACAATAATGAGTATATAAAGTTTTATTTGTTACTATACCGACACAAAGGTCAATTGTGATTCATTTATCAATGAATAACTAACTGTGGGCCAGAGATCATCCATCCATACTGACTCCATGTTACTAACTACAGTATATGGGGTATATATGACAACATGAGAAGGGCGAGTACACTACACATACATATCATTTTAATCATTACAAAGACAAATTGATGACTGATGACAACCCATCCATTACTGACCCTTATCAAATGCCTGTGTGAAGGAGTCTGCCTAGCTGAGGAGTCTGGTCTAGATGTATACATTTTCATACACAACGAAGTTTACACAGACTGACAAAGCAGAATCACATTGAAAATCAGTGAGGTTGGCCCATTTTTTTTGTCTGGTTCACCAGGTCAAGTAATGTAAAGACTGTCATCAATGGCCGCTTAGAAATCCCAAACCTGGCTTATATATATGTGGTCATGGAAAAGAAGCCTCGAAAATCGTCAGACTGACCCATTTTGCTGGGTCATCAGGTCAAAGTTAGTCCATGTCATCTCAATTGCTTTCTCAAGAATGCTAGCGTCAAAGTTTTCCTGGACTTACACTACACACATCTGGTCCAGAGCTGCCGCTAAACTTGGCTTCGGGTGTATGTACATACATCCACCTGTCTGTTCATCTGTTCTTTCTACATGCACCACCACATCTCAAGAATGACTATGACTAGGAGTAGGAGCCTCCAACTTTGACCACACACTCACATGTGATTGTGGAACAGAAGCCTATTGAAAATCAGTATCACCAAAAGCTTCGCTTGTTCCTTAACCCTACCTGACCTGGGTGGGTCCGCCAAGAGTGGGCAAAAGCTAATTATTTACTAATTTATCGTTCAGTTTTTGTGAAGAAAACACATAATAAAAATTTTTAAAATCGGACCAAAAAATTGTTTGAAAAATGACATCACTGTGACATCATCATGGCAGCCATCCTGAATTTTTCCAACATTTTCTAGTAGACCTTGACCCGATATAGTTGATTAAGTTTCAGCACGGACTCTCAGCCTTAGGGATAGCAAAATTATAAAGCCGGCTATAAATTATATAGTCCACTCCACCCTGCTGTGGTACACCCACAAATTGCCCAGGCCAGATACTGAGGTTAACCAAGATCCTATTTAAAAAAACACCCAACGTTAAGGTGTTCTCAGTGCTTTGCTTTGAGGTGATATTCCAGTGAGGATATTATAAAAAGAATGATATTAAAAAAAAAAAAAAAAAAATTCACTGCCTACCTGTGTCCAGGTTCATGTGGAATCTAGACAATATTTTTGGTGGCCTAAGAGACAGAGATCACACATAAACTTTGGATGCGAGACACACTGAAGATTTAAATTAGGGACAATTATCATGGCTCTGATGGTCAGTTTTTCATTTTCAAAACTTTTATGGACCAGGACAGGTGGATGATAGCGCTGTAGGTACACTACAGTAACCTGTCTAATAATTCAATCTCTCTATCAAAATTCAATCAGTGGTTCCATTCTAATAAATTTGGCCATCCTCTAAAATCAAAAATCAAATCTAAAATGAAGTAACAAAGAAATAATGGATTATATGCATGATTTTGGACCATTTTGTCAACATTCTGTTCTAATAAATTGATCACCCCCAGATTTCATGGTGGGAAATTTCACTTCCTGTGATTGAATTATTAGAGGGATTATCGTACATCCTATATCATTATCCAAAATCGGTACCATGCAAGGTAAAACCCATGCACTGCAGGTAACAGCACATACAGTAGTTGAGCTATTAGTTACCAGCTAAAATGTCACACCAAATACTTGCTGGTGAACTGTATAAACATTAGAACACATAGTTACACACATGTGGTAGTAATTAGGCCCATGTGTGAACTATTGGCATACACACTGGCCTCAACCAGATCTAATGGAAAATGAAAACTCTTTCAGATTTAGGCCTACCACCACATTGATTATCCCCCACGGTTATAGCTGAAAGCTATGCAATTATATGTCGTTCACGAGATCCCAGTTATGCTTTTCAAGATTATTATAAAGCTGAATGCTTCCAAGTTCTGAAGGTAGGAGAGTCAGCAGGGCGCCTCTTTTGATGGAGAGATCAGGAATTCTCAGAGGAACCAATAACATATTTATGATGCACTGTACCTTGATGTACATGCATAGATTTATGGGTATAAGAATACTCAGAGACTCATGGGAGATCTTCCAATTTGAAAGCATTTGATTGGTCAGTTCAAATTTTCAAATAAAAATACTGTATTTTCATTGGTTGGTGAAAAAGACTAGAAGAACATCCAGCCAATCACAGAGTTTCAATGAAATCATCAGCGAGGCTGATCAGCTCTTAGCTCTGTGCGAGTGCTTTTCACAGGGTCAACTCAGCCAGGCTGATAAAAAGAGTAAGCGCTTATAATGTAGTTCAATTGAAATCAGTCACATTCATAGCTTATAGCAGGCTTTCAGCCTGGTTCAAATTCTAGAAGGCAGCACCTGTGTACAATTAGAAACAGAAGTTACTTGAAATACAAAGGTGAACATTCTAGTTTTCTCTCTCAAACTAATCGCATATGGTACAGCCTCAATGCAATATGAACAGTCCGGAGTATACCAAAATCCTGAAAAAAAGTTACATGTGTATTAGAGAATGTTAGAACTTGAAGTACTGGATTAGTTCCAGTAAATCCTTGTCAAGGAGAGTCAGGGGTTGAAATGTTAAAAATAAAAGTACCTGTCTCGGGGGACAGGTGAGAACTTTTTCCACCTGTCCATCCCTAACAGCAGCCTGAACGTGCTAATGATACAAAATCATAATGTTGCTTAACTCTTTGCCTACGGCAAGCCGCTGTGATCGGCTCTTGTTTCTTAAACTTGCGCCAGAAAGCCGTTGCCAGCGGCTTGTTAACAGCCTTATCTAAACACACCTGTGATTGGTTGTTTCGGCCTCGGTAGCGAAAAATTGACCAATTAACGCTTCCGTGATATATGAATCACTGGTTACATTCCGTTCAGCCTCGATTCAGATTTTATGACGTCGGGAATCTCCAAATAACCTCATGTCATGTGACGAATGTGTGGGAAAACTCCAAACATGGCGGCTGTGATCGACGAAGGTTGTGTTTTTGTTTTCTCCTGACTAGACAACATACAAATTCAAGAACGGTTTCCACCATCAGTTTTTATTTATACGAATCACCAAAGCATCAAGGATTGTAAAAATATATAGATAACCTCATGAAATGCGACAAATGAAAGGGGTTTTCGAAGCATGGCATCACCATCCGGTGTGGGCGACGTAATTTCGTAAGTTGTGCGTGTTTTTTTCTTTCTCCTGACTTGAAAATAACAACAAACAAGTTCAAGAATGGTTTCCATCATTAGTTTTTTATTTATATGAATCCCCAAAGCATAAGGATTGTAAAAATATATAGTTTACCCTACCTACGGTACCCATGGAAATATCTCGGAGCCATTATTATAACCATGTGCAGAAATTAATATATTTGCATAATTTATTCCGGCCAGTTGTGAATATTTATTCCGTAGGCAAAGAGTTAAAATTGTGTTTTGTAATGTTGCATAATATGAAAAAGTAAGCTTCCAATATATGTTGTCCCAATTACATGTAGTTTAATTTTAATGGGTCTTCTTGATAATGTATTACATGTAATTAATCTGTTGGCAGTTTCCTGCATTCAGTTAGAAGGTTTTTGAGCAAAAATGAATTAACTGTGGAAAAAAAATTTCTACCTGTCTAATGCAAAAAGTACACGCCAGAGACAAGTGGACAGGTGTTAATTTCGACCCCTGTCTGACAGGTGAAGACAATTTACATGTACATGCAGAACTTCCTTACTTTTCAATATATGGTGATAAGTAGAGGAAATCATTTTGTTTACCAATTCTGTCTGATTCTGTATTACATGCAGTTTTGTCTGTCACTTTTTGAAGCAGTTTGTCATTTAAACTTTTACATCCGGCTGTGATTGACGGTGCACATATAAATGTATCTTTCTTGTATTTTTGAGTGGTTGTGAATGTTTTACATTGCCCATTTAATCCCAAAGAGTTCAATGCAGTAACCGACACTAAAAACCAAAATGGCCTCAAATTCAAAATGTTAGCCTCAACCGGCTCTCTTCCGTATTCTATTCATCAGATGAAACAGAAATTCCATGGGCCCCTTTGGATAAAATGGAGGCTTTTGGATGGAGCTCCTGCAGTGTTCAGCTCCATCAATGTTCCTCATTATCAAAAGGCAGTAGGGAGATCTTGATTCTTGAAATATCACAGGAAGTCTAAAGGAGACATTGATCTTGTCTTGATCTTGTCAGTAGATCAGTTCGCTCTATATTCTCCACGAAGATGTATTTTGGCAGCGCACAGTAGACCAATGTACATTATGTACAAGATGGCCATTTTATCCTGGTGGGAATTCGGACCGCAAGTGATGAGGCAGACCTGTCAGTACTGGTGGAGAGTCGTTTCTGTTTGATCAGAAGGCTTCTTGCCGAGTTCTCGGTGTCCTGACTGGCTTCCGTCGCTGCCAATACGCCAATACGCCAAGACGACGATCGGCAAACATGCCAGAGAAACGTTACTTATTGGACTCATCTACGAGATTTACACAATTGACTTTTGTCGGATCATAGATTTTCCTCAGACCTGTCGACCTGAGCAGAACAGGTTTGCTCCAGTAAGATGTTCAACATGGTGAACATGTACATGTATGCTCTTGCCTTCTAAACTTCTAAACTTAATATTGCAAGTATTAAGTGAAGTATTAAGTTAAAATGTTACCGTACATTTTCATAGAAACCCTTAGGTATTGATCACAGAACTTCTTCCAAAATGTGAGCATTTGTTTGGTCCACATGTGCTGCATGGAAACAATGCGTTTGGGTGACATAATTATCAAAAAAAAATTGAAAGACTACTAAGGATGCTACAATATATTTTACAATCAAAATACATGTACATATCGATTCTAGTAATGAAATAATAATAAAACTGGAAAAAGTCCTGTCAGTGCTGCTCTGGAGTTTACATAGATATATCCATTCCAAGTACACAAGTTGCCGAGCCTTGATTGCACACATTATGAGTTTCGTTACCCATCAACATCAACATCAGCTACATCAACCAATCAGTGTCAGATTAGAGATCAAGTGAACAGTCAAAATGACATGATGCTACATGTATCATGTGACATTGCCGGTCAGTATGAAGTAGTGAAGGAACAGCATCCAAAGATTTATCCGACAGTTTTAATCCAAAATCACTGGCATCAAAAACCGCCATGCACTAGGCTTAAGGCCGACTGTGTTTGAACCTATGTTTCAGGTCAGCTGCTGATGAAAATTCAATGAGGGAGGGAGGTCAACACAACACAAATCATAAAATCAACACGAAATAAAAAAACACAGCAGCAAAAAAAAATTGTATTTGATTTTGACATTTTTGTTTGAGCTGGGTACCGGTTATTTTATTCCCCGCTACTTGGATTTGCTGGACTAACTGTTCGAATGTTATGTTTTCATTAACTGCCACCCCCCTCCAATCCAAATACGTTTCCTTGGGTTTGCTTGAGGCAATTTTAAGATATATTCCTCCGCCTCCACCCCGATGTCCATCATGGCGGCCGACGAATGCTGAACGAATGTATATGCAAAACCACGACTGAGGACACACCCGGATCAGCAATACCATTTTCATTTGTGAAATCCCTAATTTCTTCAGTTTCGATGTTTATATTTACTCACACTAAATATTGAAAGATATTATTGGTAGACAATAAATTGTTTACAGAATCTCTGCCTGACTAATTTGTTTAATTCTCCAAAACATACGCGGTCCTCTTCCACCGCGTCGACGGAATCCGACTTTTATATCATTTCTCGGGACAGTGACCTCACCATTGTGCGAGTCGGGAATCATATACCTCCACAATATTACGTGACTGAACTGGGTTCCCTATATTTACCATGTTTACCATCCTGATGAAGCATGATTTGCGTTACAGTCGACGAAATAAAGATCGACGTGTGTTTTATGGAAAATGTGATGCGGAAGACACAACAGTTTTAGATCTTTGGTTAGTAAATTCCCCACAAAATTGCCTGATAACCTTTGTCAAGTTTGAAATATACAGCATTGTTCAGAAAAAATCAAGGCGCATGTTATACCATACACACGTAATATCGGTAAATTCAATGCGGGCGGCTGACCCGAAACACAGGTACCAACACAGCCGGCCTAAATGTAAAGTTCTTCTGCATGTACACAGTATCTTCTGACTTAGAGTCATTCCCACAAAACGGAATGTACATCTTTTGTACAGATTCAGACATTCTGCAAAATCTTCATACCCACTCCATCTCCATGAAGCGTGTATTTGCATACAAGAGAGATAAAGAATGCATTCGGTGCATTTTACAGAATGGATAAATTATATGCATTTAACTATTTGACAAGAGCAATAAGTACATTGTCTTCTTCAACAGCAACAACCTAAGTCCACTACACTCCATTTAGAAACGGATGATGCTGATTGGTCAAGAGTCATATGCACAAAAGCTACGTGCCACGGTTTTAATCACAGTGCAATCAGAGGGTATATCTGGCAGTAGGAGGTACATACAAGCTGGAGCTTTGAGAATGCTATGCATGCAGCCATAGTGGAATTCTCTTGGAATGGAATGTGATCTTCCAGATAATTTGATCCATTAAGCAGTCTGAAGTAGCCCAATGTTCAGCTCAACATGGACTGATGACTGAACCTTATCTTGGCCACTTCATCTGTCATCTCCCTCTAGACTGGCCTGGGCCTCACATATCCCACTGATTTACAGGCTGGTCCTCTCTGAGAGCAGGCATCAATTTGCCAGATAACAGGTCTAGAGAGGAAATCTCAGCTGGGAGAAACAAGATACTGGTAAAATAACAGATCAGGTCAGTTTGCTGGAGATGGATGGGGCTATAGGATGAGAGGAGAGATGGGTACTGTCTTATCTCTGTCCACAACTACTGAAGTGTTTCCATGATCAGACAGTCCAGATAACTAACAACCCTGGCTGGACTACATGTAGGATACTGGAGATCAATTCCAAGAAAAAGTCAAAGCCAACCTCAAATGACCACAACTACAGAGTAATGTGTCACATCATAGAGCCTACAAAACCTATATTAGGCTCCATGATCAAATTTTCCCCACAAATTTTTCTGGAGGGGGGGTGGATGCCCACGGACACCCTCTGTAGGGCTGCACCTTCCCCCCAACACATACATGTACGTTCTTGAAGATCTGCTGCTAGGGCTGTTGATGGACCCTTCATGCAGACTTTCATGTTATTTATCAGCAAAAGCTCGGCACCATGGCACTCGATTCTTTCAAAAAGGAGAACAATTGACTGGTCCATAAACCATAAACATGATACATGTAAATGTATGATAAATTAGGTTGTCATTAATCAAATCAACAGAAATGCATGTAGATCAGGCCACATTGTGATGCCAGATCATTAAATCACAATTTATATGAGTACTGGTACATGTATACTGGTGATTCAATAGCAGTTGATTACATGTAACTCCCAAGATGCAAAAGGAGTGAGTGAGTGAGTGAATAAGATCTAACATCGCTTTCAACACTGTTCCAGTCATGTCACAATGTTGGGTCCTATTCTTTTTCACAACCGAAAACCCCACGGGTGCCTCCTTTTTTGTCGCCTCTTACGACAAGCTCTCTGAGGAGCTGAGGTCTATTCTTACCATGACCTGTGGTTTGCGCAACGACATCTCCCGTCAACCCCGAATGTCCCACGGGATGTTTGTAAAAGGATCTCCCATCATCTAAACATTCAAGCACCAGAACAAGTACATACCACTTCAGGACCATTCATAAATGTAACTGTCATACATATTGGCAGAAACAATTAAAATAGTCTAATAATTCAATTACAGGTTTGCACTATAAAATGTGGGGGTGATCAAATTTACATACATGTAATAGAACCGAAGTTGACAAAATGACTGACTGAGTGAATAGAATTAACGTCGCTTTAAACAATATTTCAGCTATATCACGACGAACCAACTACGCACCACCCAGCCAATTTGCGTTCCTGCTACTTCCTGCTAATCTTTGAAGCAGCATGGAACCAGACACCCTCCATCCACCCTATAATACACTGAGAACAACGCACAAGACACGGACAGGACGCTTACATGGTGCAAAAAGTGATATTACAGTGCTACATGTAGACATCACATTATCAAGTTCCTGTTGCTTCTCAGCAAAATGCATTGAAACAACCGGAACCCGTGCCCACCCAACGACCTGCATTGACAAAACGGTTCAAAATCATGCAGATAATTCATTGTTACATTATTTCAATGATTTTAGTGGGTGATCAAATTTATCAGAATAACTGATTGAATTTTGTCCCCAAAATTGAGGGTGAGTGAATTTGATTGGATTAGAGGGAATACAATAGTTTGTCCTGTATTATTTGTATGGACAAGATGGACGGGTCTACAATGTCATAATTTTAACATGTATGCTTAATTATTTGCGACAATTAAAACATTCCGTGAACATGTACGTGATTTCCCACATATAAATGTCTGGTCTATTTTTACAGACAATGAATTGAGGAACGGGGATACCTAGGTTTGTACAAATATGACAGAATAATGGAGAATAAAAGAATATTGGAAACTGAAAGTTCAGCCAGTCGACAATCTCGATCTCTACGCGAGTCTACGGTACTTAGTAATGGCAGAAATTGATTCCAAGATACGTTGACTGGAGAGAGAAAAAAAAGGCCATAGCATTAAACATGAGGACGAGGAGCGAAAAAAATCCAATAAAAGAAGAATACAGAAAGCACTACTTGCCCTCTGTCCCCTTATACCTCATTTATATTATAAAACCTGTTGTTCAGCGTCCATTTAAAATATATTGATCCGATCATCATCCAATACTGGCATTGTTCAGCAGACAAAAAGGGAAAAATCGTGATGCAATGCCCAAAGCAATTGCTCTGTATTCAAAGGGACAAAACAATTCATCTGTTCACACTGTGTATGTTGAGATGCTAGCCATGATGCTGGATGGTTGAAGCATTCAAAGGCAGAAACAAAGGGAGGTCAATACCCCAGTATGTATTTCTACCTGTGTCTTAATTGCTGGAACAAATGAATTTAATTGTAAGGCTATTTATTCAGATATACTGTTTTAGACTCATACGCGAAAGCTTCTCCAAGTAAACACAATTCAATAAAATAAAATAATTTGAAATTCATAATATTCTTGTCCATCATTATTACGCTGAAGTTGGGAATATTGACCACACAAAAGGTGCGTCACACTATATTGAGTTCGGATTGCAACAGTATTCATATTGCACATATACTGGGGGACATATCAGTGTCTGTGCTATACTGAAACCCAATTTATAATGAACCATGTTACAATGAGGGACGAGTATACCCAATTTCAACATTTGTATATTATGAATTTCAAATTCACTTGATAATGGCCCCGGCAAGAGGGTCGAAAGCTCCTGCATTAAACTGCGTTTACACGGAGAAGCTCAGAGTTTGAGCATTATTTATTCAGATGTTCTAGGTGAACTAAGTCTTCACCGTGTTTCATGTCAACTATGTCTCCAGATGATACAGTACACTCGAAAAAATAATGTAAAGAAAAACCCCAAAAAACATATGCAAAGTGTGTGTCTGTCACTTGCTTGCCATTCGACTTCAAGATTTGACTGCTGCCAAATCCTGAATCGAATCATGTTACTGTACAACGACAATGTACCGACTCCTTTTCGATGGACAAGGAATTTTTCTGGAATTTTATTTTCATCGGAATTATGTCCTGCAATTTACCATAAATTCCTAGTCACCAACCCTCTCCTTGAACTACAATCTACTGGTAGAACGGTTCAACCAGTCTCTAGGTTTTAATGAGAGTGACCATTCTCTCTCTCTTCATCACTCACCTAACTCTTCCCTCAGGAGAGCTATTGATCACTCTCCTAAACAATGTATTGAAGAGTAATACCGAGTGACCAGAGTGAATCGCTCTCACAATAAAAAATGTAGGAGAGTGACCAATAGCTCCCACATATTTTACAAACATCAGAGACAGTAGTACCATAGTATAGTCAAAAATTACATCTACAAGTCTGGTCATTTGATCTTGTGCTTCATACATCATCACAACTCAATGACAACAATACAAATCAACACATGTTTGAGATACAAGTGGATGTACCGCGCTCGGTCCTTGGCAGAAAAAAAATTGTATATATGTTTTCGGAACATTCATGTGGCAGGCATAATTCGGTATATGTATTTCTGGAGGCAATAAATACATCTACTTACGGAGCTTTGTCGAGGAGAATTCCTGGAGAAGCCAATAAAGCCTGTAGTCAGAGCGCAGTGACATCCATCCAAATATATCAGACTTCACAGTCTCTACAGCCTGAGGGAACAACTCCTTCAGCCTGGAGTACTCCTCAGACAAAATATCCCATGTAGTCCATGATTGAGATGGTGTGAAGCGATGTTATTGCAACATATGGCTTGTATTATGTATTATTCTGCCTCGATTGTCGCATGTCAAAGCAAAAGCGGTTAATGCTCATTTAAATCCAGCTGGATGCAGCTCCCCCACAATATACAGCGATCATATAGTATCTTTACAAGTCATTATTTGTCAATAGCAGGCGTTCAGCTCCGCGGGCCCCACGCCGCTAAACGGATCGAGATCTATTGATTCTACAGAGTGCCTCACCAGACAGCACGACCCTTATCTACTCTCCCTAACACAACATTATATGATGGACGAGGATATTGACTGCTTTTCCGCCTGGACCGACCGTACTCCCTGCTCGATCTTTGGCAGCGCTGTCGCAGCTTTCACGGCAGTCTCCACGCAGTTCACAAGCAGCACAAAGCTATTATCTAACCTGGCCAAAATGGGGGACACAGTAGCTTCTGAACAGGAGATTGAAGCTTAACTATTACCTCCTTCTTTTAGAACACAAGTGAACATGCGCTATAGCTCATTCCTCAGACAGTCCAAACTCCAGGGAGGCCGGTAGCTATTTAGTTGATACACTGCCACTGTACATCGTCAGTCTACTGATAGACCAAGCTGTTATCAGAAAGCTACGGGCCAAGATGAATGAGTCTTTATAGCTACTGACTCTACCCCACTGCCCAGCATCACTGCATCACTTGAGGTGGTACTGTATCAGAGCTGTACCGCTCAGATTTCCCCCCAGAGTACACCTACTGATACAAGCTGATAGAAACGGGACTATAAGTGTACAGAGATACCGACAGATATTGCTACAGATATACCGGTCCGCAGAAAGGTCAAAACTGATTCAGATCAGAAAATTACAACTTTGCATGTCAAATCTACAAGAATCTGGGAAAGACATTTGATAGTGCCATTTCCACATTATCTTGTGTTTGACAGTTATGGGGAGTCTATGAAATAATACCACAGTGTAGATAATTACAGTATGTTGCATACATGATTTTAATCATATAAAATGGTGTAGCACTAAAATCTCGCTAAAAACTGCGAGTGTAACTTCTTTGTATCCATATACATGTAGTAAAGGCAAAGAATAAGGTCATCCATAAAAAAAATTGTGTTTCAGGTATCCCTACCTAACCAATAATTGGTCAATTTTGGAATAGGCTTTTTTTCATTATTATTATTTTTTGCTCAGAATTTTCATAAGCTTTTCTTAGAACTCTTTCCAATCCTTAACAATTAAAAAATCTGAGTTGTTTCCTGAATATATACCACAGTAGATACAAGTAATGACTCAATCTGTATGTATAACCAGAAAATTCCAATTTTTCCTTTTGAAAGCTTGTTATCGCTTCAATACATGCTTAAGAAGCAAAAAAAAAATAAAAAAAAAAATTATAATAAATTCCCTACTAGTTTAGGGAGTGAGTAGGATTTAACGTCGTTTTCAACATTGTTTCAGTCATATCACGATGGTGCCTACATGTGCCAGAACACGAGAGTGTCCACAGTTCCTATTATTCTGGACACTGATCAGCCCAGTCAGTACAGCACCCGGTCACCCATCCAAGTATTGACCGAGCTCAACGCTGCTTAACTTCGGTGATCTGACGAGAACCGGTGTGCCCAACGTGATGCGCCGTACCCCTACTAGTTTAGAACCTACCTACATGTACATATAACCACCATGTGATGTAACTCATTACCTGAAACACACAAATTTGTATGATTGGCCTGATCAGAAATCCATTGTGTACCATTCTGTTGCATACATGTACTGTACATGTAAAATGTTTTATACAATGATTGTTCTACCTCAACGGAAAATCAATTACCCACACTCTTGGCGGTTTGATAAAATCACTAATCCCTTCAGATAAAATAGCCCAATTTTCCCTGCTTCAGTTGATTTGTATTCCTGATAATTGATTGACTGGTTGACTTGTAGTTTCTGATGAAACTGAAATTAACAAAGTCTACACATACACTGGAAAAGGGGAAAACAGCCAAGTCTCAACTTGTCCTTCCAAATTATGCCATTTTGGAACAAAATATTGGATGGAAACACCAAAGATAAAACAATCACCTGTTATTTACCCATCACCTGAGTTGAAGATTGAAGATTATTTGTACCAAATAGTAATAAAAACTAGTGAAAAACATTATTTTTACAGCACTGTGAACAGCATCTAATGAAATACGAGGCAGCCATTCAACTGAGGGTGAAATAAGGTTATTCCCCTTCGACTGTTTCAGAATGATCTCAACAACTGGCAAAACACACACGTTAATTACAGTGGTAACTCTGTCTGCTCCCAGCAAAATCTTCCTCACAGAAATGTACGCAAATGTGGTCTGCAGGAAGTCAGGCGGTTACAGTTTCTTGAGTTTTGTGTGAGATTTAAGACAAATACACAGGATTGTTTCATATCATCTTAAAAAAAAAAACTTAGAGGAGATTGCTTCTATTTATTAATAGTTTCAATTTCTACATGAAAAAAAAGAAAAAGAATTTGTTTCCTGGTGTTTACCATTTTATGGTTTGGCACGATTGATAATCTTGGAAAAATGAATTATTTTTGGAACCTGTAACTGCTTCAGAAGTGCAGTGTATTTATAGTTGTAAATATACATGCACCACTAATTTAGCCTATTTACATTTAATCTAATTTGTTTAGTTAATTAATCACAGGGGCCAGTGTACCAAGCTTTTAATTTCAAGCACTTGTTAGTTTTACTCAGACCTGAAAGCAGGAGAGACAGTAACATATTCCACAGCTGTGGCCAAGTACATGGATCCATGAGGTCACTGGAGCAGGTCAGCCCAGCAGAGCAAGACATTATAGCTCTATTCGAAAAGCTCTTTAGATCAGAGGCATATAAATGTGCTTTTGGATACCTAGGTTTCACTTTTACCAAAGTCCCCTGCAATTATTTCAAATTATAGAATGACAAAATCCAGACTATTTTTTGATAACCTGTTTTATTATGGAGAATATACATGTAGATCTGTCTGCAATATGTACACATGTTGCATTTAACCCTACCTGGCCTGGGGGGGGGCACTTCCATCCCCCCCACCCCCCCTCTTGGTTTTTTGCTCGTATCTCCGGAATGACCAAAAATTTAGAGCTGAAACTTTGTGACTTTTCAGATTATCATATTGGGGCCATTTTGAGCAGAGGATCATGGGTAAATCCAAAATGGCGACCATATGTGGGGGTACCAGAAAAGTGATGTTTTCGCCATATGCCAAAATGCCCCCCCTACCAAACTTTCTGCGATATTTCCGGAACGCCAAGAAATGGAGAGCTGAAATTTCATGACGTTATAGGTTATTATATTGGTGTCATTTTGAGCCTATTTGCATAACCTCACGAACAGAGGATCATGGGTAAATTCAAAATGGCGGCCATGTGGGGTACCAGAAAAAGTGATGTTTTCGTCATATTTCTTCAAAAATTTTGCTTTTCTGTATGGAAAAGTGGGTAAAACTTATTTTATTTCATATCAGATTATTATTTACTAATTTATCATGCAGTTTTTGCGCAGAAAAAACAAAAATAAAAAATCCGAAGATTTTGACCGAAAAATCGTCCAAAAATGTTCTTTTTGAAAATGACGTCACAGTGAAGTCATCATGGTGGCCATCTTGGATTTTTTTACATTTTCTTGTAGAGCTTGACCCAAAGATATAGTGTGGTAAGTTTCAGCCCTCTAGCCTTAGCGATAGCGAAAATATATAGGGGGGGGGGGTGGTGACTTTCCGCGCTCTCGTGACATGAATTTACACGAGTGTTTGCGTGCAGGTGAGCTATCACTCACGCTAAACACGAAGCCCTGATGCAGTACGTATACATGTGCATGTTTGCCTGGGGATTGTGATAATCTTGTTTGTACACGGCATTGTTTTTAACAATCATTGATATATGTATATATATTTTTATGTTTCTATATGTATTCATGTATGGAAATAAAGTAAAGTAAAAAATCGCCCAGACCAGATAGGGTTAATAGAATAATTGAATAGTTAATTACTTAAACCAATTGCGAGGGCCTTTGGTACTTACCGAAAGTTTCCTGCGCCTGCAGTGCGCCTCTAGCGATACAAGGGAGATAAAACCGTTTCCGAATAAGGCTCAAATACAAGTCATCATTAGAGCAAAATCATCAACTACTGTTGTCTATTCAGAATTTGTTATGATTATTTCCTTGCAGAAAATAAAATCAGTCGATGATATTGTGAATGACACTGAGAAAGCAGATTTCTCTTCCTTGGATGAATTGATTACTCTGTTGACCCAACAATTGCATTTTCGATTTCATATTATCGATTATTTCTGTACACTCGATAAACTTGGAGTGTGAATTTAATACCCGGATGTATGATTATGGGCATCACTAGGGGGATCAATGAATGTGAACGACCGCCTCTCATAACCCAAAATGTATGTTTTCCCCCTTTATTGCACAACACGCTCCAATAAGTACAAGCCTAGAATATTACACCTCTCAAGAAATCATGACAATGCTTCTTCAAAATGTACTGTATCTGAATCTACCAACTGCATGTGGCAGGATCAGTTTGATGAACTGATAGTTTAAGAATATATAGGTCAACTGTGAAGAATCAATTGATATCATCACAACAGTTGCAGAGCGCTCCCTGTTCAGCCTGCCATGTTCTAGTGGACCAACATAATTTCCAAGGACAGAAAACTTGTATCTGTCCAAGTGATCGGACCTTTGACCTCTGGCTGCCATCATGTTACACCCTGGACTAATGACCTCTGTGACCTTAATCCCTCAAAGCCAAAAACTAATTTTCTGTTCTCCGACAGTTGTCATAATTCTGCCTGCGAGAACGTCTAACATTTCATTTCTATCAATAATCTCATTTAGGAATGGACCATTTCCCAACATTCTTTGAAATTTTTTTCTCATATAGCTAAAAACTTTTGGGAGAAAGGGTTTCTCGTAATGAAACAAAATGCTTCATTAGTCAATCTTTAATATAGCAAGGATTGTGTCAAAGTATAAATTCTACAAATTTCAACTCTTGTCAGTTTCGGAATAATGCTATGCCACTCTTGTCAATATTTCCACCAGGAAAAACACACAACTGACATCTGTGCGGCATACATGTAATTCAGAACCATGACAAACTACAACTTTCAAATATTTTTCAGAATTCCTTGCACAAAAAAAAATTCTATGAAGCTGTCAAGATTGTTATGAATACCTGACACCACATCATGTTTTCCTCAAAGAATTACATGCAGTGAAGTTTTTGTCATCTACATGCCATGTCGCCATCCCAAGAAATCCAAGTCAGATCCATGGATTAAACTTACAGCATATCAAATTGCAGATGTACTCAAAATATATGTACTGAACAAAACCAAAAATCTTGCAGTAAAAGATCCTGTGTGACCAGTTTATTCCAAAAGTCTGATTTCAACCGTAATGCCACTTTCCATGTAGCTGGTGCACCACAGACAGACAACTCAGGAATCCTGCTATGCTAATTGCTAATTCTAAGGGTCACTTCAGAGGGAGTCTGGTTTCTACATTTCCAAGATAAGTCTGGTGATCTTTGAGATTTAACTGTTTGCTTACACATGGTGCCAGTCCATCAATATCTTAGGTCTTATCAGGGGCTTGCAGACTCTGTTTCCAGGTTTCCGAGAGATTTGGGAGGTCAACCCCCACAAATCAGGGATTGGGCTAGAGATAATTCTAGAATCAACTCTCCTTTGACCAGGGCCAGTGTATGGGAGCTTATGTCAAGACCATCTGGCGCTTCTCCTGGCAAACTCATTATCAACATTAAACAACATAAATAAATCCTATCTTGTCTAATAAACTGCACTGGACTTTAGTGGTTTACCCAGCCATGAAGTGTGGGTGGTGTCAATCATGATATATGGACAAATGCAGCATATGGAGTCTGTGTGAAGACTAAAAACTGTACTTTGTAACCTGCAAACATGTCAAAACATTTAAATCCTTTCCCTCACCCATAGCAGGCCTTGCTTTTTCGTGGAAATACAGTAAGGAGTGAGTGAGTCACTAGTGAATATGATTTTACGTCGCTTTCAACAATATTTCAGTCATATTACAACATTGGGTCCTATTCCTTTTCACACCCGGGAACCCCACGGGTGCCTCAGTTAGTCGCCTCTTACGACAAGCTGTCTGAGGAGCTGAGGCCTATTCTTAACATGACCTGCGGTGTGCACAACAACATCCCAGGTCAATTCCGAGAAGCCCCACATTACAGTATACAGAAATCCAAAGAGATTCTTACAAAATAACTCGAGGACAATCCACAGGAATTGAAATCGATTGGTTATATGCAGCTTGTAAAATTTTACGGGAATCTGGATTCCATGATCAGTTTGCGTGAGTTCTGATGGAAATCTGATTTCCGGATTCCCATGGAGATACGAAGGAAGCCCTGCATAGTTTCACCCTCTCCTTTGCCACGAGATTAGACTGTTTTTTGCAGTGTGATGTCACCACAAAAGTGACCCAGAAAAATAATGAAAGAGTTGACCAATCAAAGAAAGGCTGTACTCAAAGGCAAAGCCAAAGATCATAAATAAACCTGTTCATTGAAAACAAAACAACGGAAGAAATCGACAAGCCTACACTCAAGACGGATTATAGACCAGAGCTAAGTTTTTCATTCAAATTACTGCACTTAATTCACTCTGTATAATAACACCACACTTTTGGTTTCCAAGTCAACCTCCCCCCGATAACCACAAAATGTCCCAACCCCCTGCATCTGATCAGTCGGCAAACAGAAAACGCCAGCGCGGCGAGGAAATCAACACGGAAAAATCCCCACCCACCAAAAAACAACGAGCACTACCCGAAAGGCCTAATCTTTTACATTTTGTGGCTATCATTCACAGCCTTACTCAGATCAAAGCCACGAGCTTACCCAAAGCCAAAGTTGCAAAAGACATCCAACAACAAGCCGGAGACGTAAAAACAGTCTATGAATTACCCGGAGGTGACCTCAAAATCCACTGCCATTCTAAAACACAGTATGAAAAACTACTTAGGTTAGACCTCCTAGCTGGCAAACCCGTCTCAGTAAAACAGTACCAGCAAAAAAGAGAGCAACGCAAAGGCGTAATTTATGGAATTGATTTAAGTGTTAAGCTAGACGATATTAGAACTACTCTTTCGAAACAAAACGTAGTATTCGCTAAAAGACTGCAAAAGGACAAAACGGATACAACTAGCATAATGTTGGTATTCAATGGAAATAAACTTCCAGATACTGTCTGTCTATGGTTACGTAACATCACAGTCAAGCCCTTCTATGAAACCCCAAAAAGATGTTTTAATTGCCAAAAAATTTCTTCTCACTCAGCTAGAAACTGCAAAGCCAGCGTTGTATGTCCCAAATGTTCAGGGCCCCATAGCTACGAGCACTGCACAGAAACCCATAAAAAATGCGCAAACTGCAAACAGAATCATAGCTCCGCCTGGAAAGGGTGTATTTACTACAAAAATGCTAAGGCAGTCCAGTATATTATAGCAGACAAAGGCATCTCTTACGCAGAAGCAGTCAGAGAAACAAAAGTGAACCAAAAACTCAGAGAAACAATAGACCTGCGAAAACCTGTGAGCGAAGTAGTGATTAACAATAAGGCACCAGTGACAGAACAAACAATGGAGCCAGAAACCGCGGACAAGCCCGAAACAATTAGCATGAGTAAAATCGAATTTCTAGGCTTTATTAACATTGTTATTAACTCAGTCCACAATGCCAACCCCAAAACAAATAAAGCTGACATAATAGCCCGCATTGCTCAAGACTTCTTAAATTGGGAATTTAACCCCAAAGAAATAATAGCATGGGGATTCAATCCAAAATACAAAAGAAAAACATCAACTCCCAAGAAAAACAATAGCGCTCTCAACACCTCTATATGAGAACACCCGGGACAATAGGTTAGACCCACCGCGTAATACATAACAACCCAATCTTCAACAAACAACTCACCATACTCCAATGGAATGCCCGAAGCATCGCGAAAAACGGGGACAATCTTAAAGTCTTAGTAAATGAAATCAGCCCAGATATAATTTGTGTTCAGGAAACTTTTCTGAAGCCAGGAAAAAATAAATTTACAATAAACGGATATAAGCCGTATAGATCAGACAGACTTACAGGTGCACTAGGGGGAACCTCATATTAATAAAAGAGGACCTGATTCACATAGAACTAGATAAAAGCCCTACCAGTGACGATCTCGAATGGCACGCTATTCAGGTCTTCTTCAATAACAAACCTATTAACATCATTAATTTATATGCCCCAGGAAGTCTAAAGAAAATCTCTCCAAAAGAACTGGACAACATCACAAAGAAATTTAACTCTCCTATTATCATATGCGGTGATTACAACAGTCATAACCCCATTTGGGACGACACTTGCACCAAAGCAGACGAAAAAGGTCAAGTAGTGGAAAAATGGCTTGACCAAAACAACCTATGCTATTTAAATAATGGCCACGGGACGAGAATAGACATGAACACCGGTAAACTATCTGCAATAGATTTAACTATTGTCTCCCCTGATCTAGCTATTAAATCCGAATGGGAAGTGATTCCCGACACGCTTGACAGCGACCACTTCGCCATTCTGACGAAAATTAGTATAAAACCGGACTCTGAAAGGACAGACGCCCCTCCAAAATTTCAGTACTCCAAAGCCGACTGGAAAAGTTTCCAGAAAGACTGTCAAAGCCTAAATCATGACGAGATATTCAATTCCGATCCAGAGATGTTTAATGAAAACATTACAAATTCACTACTAAAAATAGCACAAAAATATATTCCGATATCACAACAGCGCCACAACAAAAACCCGGTACCCTGGTGGAACCCAGAGTGTGCAAAGAATATTGCGGCCAAAAAGAAGGCACTAAGAAAATTCAAAAAAAGTAGGCTCCAAAGTGATCACGCGAACTACAAGGAACTCAAAATCATAGCTGAAAAAAGTGTCAAAGAAGCTAAATCCAAATGCTGGGAAGACTTTTGCAACACTATAGATACCAAAACCAATTCAAAAAAAGTATGGAACAAAATAAAAAATATACAAGGAAAGTTAACAAACACAGTCCCTGTACTGAACAAAACTAAAAAAACGAACAAGGAAAAGGCAGAACACCTCGCCGAATCTTTCGCTTCGAACAGTAGCGATAGCAACCTGAAACCAGAATTCAGAAAAATTAAGGAGGAAACAACGATAGAAAACGATTTGGACGATCATTTAGAAAACTATCTCAATGCAGACTTCAACATTAATGAATACCGCAAAGCTATACACTGTAAAAAAGAGAGCTCACCTGGTGAAGACAAACTAGGATACACGATCCTTAAACACCTACCAAATAAAACACAGAAACTAATTTTGAAACTAATTAATGTCAGCTGGCAGACCAAACAACTTCCAAGTAAATGGAAAACATCAATCGTTATTCCAATCCCAAAACCAGGTAAAGATCCATCAGACAGCAATTCTTACCGCCCAATTTCTCTCACTTCAAATCTATGCAAAATAATGGAAACCATGGTAAAAAATAGACTGGAATTTCATATGGAAAACAATAACTTATTAAACAAAACCCAAAGCGGCTTTCGTAAGAACAGGAGTACATTAGACCATATAGCCAGGTTACAACACTCAATAAAAAAGGGGAATGCCAAACATCAGTACACATTAGGTATCTTCCTAGACATAGAAAAAGCATTTGACCTTGTATGGCAGGACGGCATAATTATTCAATTAAGCAAACTTGGAATTAAGGGGAGAATGCAACACTGGATAAAAAACTTCCTAAACAATAGAAATTTTAAAGTTCGCATAGGAAACACCCTATCCACCGACCATGAATTAGACAACGGTACCCCTCAGGGAAGCGTCATAAGCCCCACCCTTTTTAACATCCTCATCAATGGCCTAGCCAATGAAATTGACACCAAACACCCAGAAGTAGAACAGTCTCTATTTGCTGACGATTCTGCCCTCTGGAAAACCGCACGTTCCATAAAAAAAATTGACAGGTATAATGCAAAATACACTAGATACAATTAGCGGCTGGGCGGATAAATGGGGCTTCAAATTTTCCGCCCTAAAAACAACGGGCATTATATTTTCAAACAATAAACACATTGACGTTAACCTAACACTAGGAGGTCAGAAAATTGAATTCAGAAATAGTGTTAAATACCTAGGTATGATCTTTGACAGAAAACTCACGTGGAAAGACCACATCGACGAACTAGTCCTTCGGTGCAATAAAGACCTGAACCTCATGAGGTGTGTGTCTGGGACAAACTGGGGAGCGAGTAAATATAGTCTGATAAAATTATACCAAACCTTAATCAGGTCAAAAATAGATTACGGGTCCATCGCATACCAATCAGCATGTAAGACACAACTAAAAAGAATAGACAGCATCCAATATTCTGCTCTAAAAATAGCTACTGGAGCCTTCAAGGGAACCGCCTTATGTAGTCTTCAAATAGAAACCAATGAGAAACCTCTTCGTTTAAGACGAGAGGAACTGTCCCTGAAATATGCAGGAAAAACTAGAGCTAAGGGCGATAATCACCCATGCCACAAAATGTTTGAAGAAAACAGTGAATATGAATATTTAAAGAAAAACTGGGAAAAAGACTCCGCCCCCCTCGGCTATACCGTAAATAACCTATTCCAAGAGCACGAAATTCCCATCGCACACATCTGCGACACAGACAAAATCATTACACCACCCTGGGAATTAGAGTCGCCCCACGTGGACACAAGTATTCACGACTACCTCACAAAGAGGACAACCCAGACTTTATAAGAGCCACCACCCTTGAATATATCAACCAAAACTGGAAAAATTACTTAAAAATCTATACAGACGGATCGAAAAACACAAGTAATAACACAGGATCAGCTTTTGTTATACCTGAGCTCAACATACAAAATGGTTTCAAACTACCAGACAATATGTCTGTATACACTAGTGAACTGATTGCTATAATTAAGGCTCTCGAATGGATCATCGAGCACAAACCAATCCGTGCGGTGATACTCAGTGACTCCCTTAGTGGACTCACATCAATCAAAAATTCTATATCTGACAGTAGACCTGATCTCATACACAAAATAGAATGTATATGTACACAAATACACAACGAGGGAATAGACGCCATCTTAGCATGGGTCCCCGCGCATGTCAACATCAGAGGTAACGAAGCAGCCGACAAAACTGCCAAAGACAGTCTTGCTAAAACTACACACGATGTGCCAATAGGATTAGGATATAAAGAACTCAACACTATCATTAGACGCAAAATAGATAGCAAGTGGCAAAAGGAATGGAACGAAGAAGAACGTGGACGGTGGTTACATAAGATCCTTGATGGAGATAAAAGACAAGCCCAGGGACTCCAGTTAGACAATAAACGAGATGACCGCATAATCACCAGATTAAGACTAGGCAAAACCGGACTTAAATCACATCTGTCCATGCTTCTGAAAAACACCTCACCACTCTGTACCGCATGCAACAATGTAGAAGAAACAATAGAACACATGCTACTTGAATGCCCAATCCACAACCAACAACGTGTGGCACTTAGAAACGAATTAAAAATATTCAACACTCCCTTAACATTACCAGCGTTATTAAACCCTAAGCCCCCCATTAGAAATCAGGTATTCAAGTCCTTGATAAATTTTATCAAAACTGCTGGTTATTACTCCAGTATATAATACTACCGCCGTACATGCGTAGTCAGCATTTTTTTTTTTTCTTTTTTTCCACATAATCAACTACTAGTACACCAAGTACTATGCCACGATTTGATAGAGGCCAAATCATTCTTCTGACTTAAACAAATGGTATGGTTGCATCGGAGATACCTTGATATTGAGGGCCGTGTGCACCATAGCCATACAAAACATTATGGCCATAATAAACTATCCATACATAACATCCGGCCAAAATGTCAAAGACACATTTAGAAATAAAATAGGCATGGCAACAACGGAGTTACCTTGATATTGAGGGCCGTCTGTTCCACTGTCCTACAAAACAAACGATGGCCAAATCTAATTGAATTCATGACAACATTAGCACGGCCAAATCGCATATAGCGAGCGGTATTCGGCATAAAATATAGGAAATGGTGATGGCGGAGTTACCTTGATATTGAGGGCCGTCTATCTCATTGTCCTACAAATTCCTTATGGCCATCAAACGATAATGTATACAGAAATAATACAGTGCCGTTTATTTGTGTATTCACCTAGTACTGAATCTATCGAAATGTTTAGTTATTTATTCATTTGTTTATCTATTTGCTGTCTTAATTATATATTGCTATTCATATTATGTGACTGACATTCGGGGCGTGCCTGTTGTTGGGAGGAAGATATATCAAATTATTGCATCGAAAAACAATAGAAAACAAGAATGACTACAAGCCTTCTATTTCATATGATACAGGCACACCGAAGACCACAGACGAGTTGGACAAGACCTGAAACAGAAGACGGATGACGATTACAAGAATACCTACAGCGCCTTGAGTGACAACGCCGCATAGCAAGAACACCCAGAACCAGAATACTCGACCCTAGACCACACCGGACACGCTACCACTTAAATGTTACCGAACGGACACCTCAACACAGAATATGATCCTTTGACTTTCACGTAATATAGGACGTAGACCTGCCGTTCTGTACCCCACTACACACTCCAAGCAATTGTTACAGGCACAGATTTCTGGAAGGACCCACCCTGTTCCCAAGGGCGTCGTTAGGGAAGTCGTCTCGACGAATCCTGAAAACGCCCTGGTTCTCCCAGTTTTTTCTGGACGGCTTTGTGCGTACTATTGGGGTACCGAGACAAAGGAATCACCAACGCGATTATAATAAATATTTTCCAGTATAAAAACCAATTACAGACTTAACGACTTGTACATAGCGACTCTTCTCTACTAGTATTTATATTTCCTCATTGTTATTGTTATTCATTATTTAATTATTTATTTTAATATCTAGCGCTGCAAAAGATCTCAAATTAACAAAGAAATGTACCGTGAAATTTAAATAAAACATTGAGTTGATGGGCCGCGAAATCCGTATGGGAAGCGGCCCTTAAACTACAATTTCAATCAATCAAAAAACAAACCACCTGTTTGACAGCTGTTGGTTA